>JAJMZR010000009.1:0-16793 GCA_023807225.1 Epidinium caudatum
CCCCAATCCCCAATCCCCAATCCCCAATCCCCAAAAAATAACAAAATTGTTTATTCTTTTTTTATAATAATATATATTTAATTATTTTTAAATAATTTATTGAATAATATATTAAATCAATAATTTATTATTTTTATTTATTATTATTTCAAAGCTATTTATGTATAAATTTTTGCTATTGTTATCTTAGTTTTCACCTTTTGAATCATCATTTCCAGAATTTATTTTTCCTTCTTCTTCATTTTTATTATCTTTATTCATTTCTTTGTTTATAATTCCAGAATCCTTGCTCTCATTATTTTCAGCGTTTTCTTTATTTTCTTTACTTTCTTCTTTTGCTTTTTCTCTTTCAAGATTTTCAGCACTATCTTTTATAGGATTAATGTCTTCTTCTTCTTCTTTTTCTTTTTCTTTTACTTCTTCTTTTAATTTTTGTTCTTCACTTCCTTCCAGTTTATCTTCCTCTTTTTTTCCTTCATTTTCTTTTTTTTCTTTTTCTTCAATTGCATGCCTTTCTTCTTTTACTTCCTTTTCTTCTTCTTTTACTTTTTTTTCTTTTTCTTTTCCTTCTTCATTTGCTTGGTTTTCTTCCTTTTTTTTATCTTCATCTATTACTTTTACATCTTCCATATCTTTTCCTTTTACATTATTAGCTTCTTTTTCTTCTTTCTCTTCTTTCTCTTTTTTCTCTTCTTTTTTTTCTATTCCTTCTTTTCCTTCTTTTTTATTAAATTCTGTTTCTTTTTCATTAATTTCTTCTTTTCCTTTTTTTTTTACTCCTTCTTTTCCTTCCTGTTTATTAGCTTCTTTTTTTTCTATTTCTACTTTTTCTTCTAACTTTTTATTTTCTAATTCTTCCTTTTTCTTTTCATTAATATTATCTTCATTTTCCTTTTTTTCCAATTTTTCAGCATGATCTTCAATTCTTTCTTTTGGTATTTCTCCTTCTTCTTCTTTTTTATCATTTTCATTCTTATTTCTCTCTTCTTTTTCTTTTTTTTCTTCAGATTCCTTTAAATTTTGATTTTTATTCTCACTTTGTAAATCTTGTTCTTTTTCTTTAATTTCAGTTTCTTTTCCCTCATTATCTAATAAATCTTTTGCTAATTTTTCATTATTTACACTTTCTTTGTTTTTTTCTCCTTCTTTCTTTTCTATATTAGCATTTTCTCCTTCTTTAATTTCTATTATGTCATTTTTAGATTCTATTTTTTCTTCCTTGTTCTCATCTCCCTCAATTGCTCCTTCTTCCTTTTTTATATTTTTATCTCCAATTTTGGCTTCATTATTCTTAACATCTTCAACTTCATTTTTGTTTTCTCCTTTTTCTTCTTTATTAATTTTATTATCATTAATATTATTTTCATTTGGCTCACTAGTTTTAATTAATTGATCTTCTATTTTATCCTCTTTAATTTCTTCTTTATCTTCCTTCTTTTCTTCTGCATCATTTAATAAATCTTTTTTATCTTCTATATTTATTGTTTTTTCTTCATTTTCTTTTTTTTCTTCATTTTCTTTTTCTTTCTTTTCTTTCTCTTCTTTTTCTTTCTTTTCTTTTTCTTTCTCTTCATTTCCTTTTTTTTCTTCATTTTCTTTTTCCTTCTTTTCTTCCTCTTCTTTTTCTTTCTTTTCTTTTTCTTCATTTTCTTTTTTGCTCTCTTCTTTCTTTTCTTTTTCTTTCTCTTCTTTTTTTTTATCTTCAACATTTTCCTCATTAGTTTTTAAATTAATTAGTTCTTTTCCCGCTATATTATTATTTTCTAATTTCTCTAATGCTTCATTAGCTTGGACTTGTCCCTCTTCCTTTTTTATCAAAAGTTTACTTTCTTCTTCGCCTTTTTCCTTGGGTTTTTCATCTTCATTTTTCTCATCTTTTTTTCCTTCTACATTCTCTTTATCTAACTTATTAGTTTCATCTTTTGTTACTATTTCTTCTTGTTTTTGGTTTTGGTCTTTTCCTTCTTTTATTATTTCAGGTATATCTTTTTCATTCAATATTTCTTCTAGATTATCTTTTCCTTTATCTTCTTCCTTTGGCTCTTTCATTTTTTGCTCTTTTATTTCTTCTTTAATTTTTTCATATTCTTCAATTAACTGCATATCTTCTTGGCATATCAATTTATAAAATTCATATGCTTGTCCAACCTTTATTTTAAATTCCCTAATCTTTTCTCCAACTGCAACCTGTAAATCTCCCTTTTTCAAAATTTCTTCATCCCATAAATCATCTCTGTATATTTCATCTGCCAATTCTCTATTCTCATTAACATCTACTACTTCCATTTTTCCTGCTAAATACCTTGAAATAAATCTTCTTACTGCAGCTGCCAAATCTTTTTTAGTATAAAAATCTTCAGGAGTTATTTTTAATTTATTTTCTATTTCTTTTTTTTTTTCATCAGATATTTTTTCTTTGTATTCATTATGAAGGGTTTCAACCAAATCTTTATAACAGAAATGTTCTATAAAAATAAATATATTCAATATTTTATCAATTGTCAATTCATTTAATTTATATTTTTCATTCGAAAAGAAATTTTTGCAATCTTCAGACAATATTAAATAAGAAGGAGGATTTTCAAAAATAGATTTTACTTGTGAGTTATCTTTTAATGTTTCTTTTTCAGTTAAGTAAAATATAATCATTTGAATAGAGCCGAAAAAGTCTTTAAATTTATAATTATCATGAAATTCTTCTATGAAATATCTAACAATATTTTCTTTTTCTGTTTTTTCTAAAGGTTTTTGTTTATATTTTGAACTAAATTCGATAAGAATTTGTGATCGCCCTCCTCTGAAACCTTCTGACCAAAAGGTGACAAAGTTTAATTCCTTTTCGCTTTCAAATTGGCATACTCCTGGAAGAATTATTTTACCAAGTTGTTCCTCTATTGCATCATAATCATATATAAATGAATTATAATTAGAATAATTTATTTTATCATTTTCTCCATAAATATTTCTTTCAGAGTAATTATATATAATATCAATTAAATCTATATAATTAGATTTATTGAATCTTTCATCTATTAATAGAATTTGATTTAATTTTGCTTTTTGTAAAGGAACTTTTTTTCTCATATTCTTTACATAATAATGCAAAATACCATCAAATCCATTTGAATCTATTATTTGCTGTAAAAATGTGTTTTGCCAAGAAATGAAATTTTGGCATGCAGCAGCAATGTACATTCCATATCCAATTTCTCCATTGTCGTTCAAAAAATAAATAATTGGCTCTCTTGAGCTTAATGTTTTTACAGGCATTTCTGGTCTGCATCCGTATTTTATTGCATCATTTTTAATTTCATTCCATGCTTTTATGAAGTTTTGGAACTTTTTTTTAAAAGCATTTTTGGCATAGATTTCTTCATCTTCTAATTTTTTAGTTTTAGCATCATCTCTTGATATTTTAAATGAATAATTGTCAACCATATAATTTGTAAATTCATTAAAAATTGGAAGATATTTCATTTTTTTAATATATGGTTGTTCAGATAAGAGAAGATTTAATAATGGATAATTGTCCTTTTTATCCATATGCTTTATCAAATCTTCTTTAGTTTTATACTTAGTCAAATTGAAATATTTAAACATTGGATATTCTTTCTCTGGATAAATATCCTCAGTTATTGGAACTAATTCAGTAATAATGGTTTTCATATTATCATCTTGAAGATCCAATTGTTTTTTATTGATTTCAGTATATCTTTTACAGAAGGAAGGATAATCTTTAATGCATTGTTCCACCAAGTTATTTACATCCTCTTCAAGCTTTTTCCTTTCATCTTCATTTAATATAACTTTGCACTCTTTAATTAAATTAGATAATTTTTTAAATATCATATTCATAAATATTTGAATTGAGTCTATATTTTTTCTTTGTAATAATTCTTTTAATAAATTCCAATTTGTTTCAATAATTTTTATAATATCCATATTTTCAATAAGACATTTTTTCATATTATCTTCAGAAATATATTCTAAGCAATAACCAAAAAATAAATGACTATAGGCTATGAAATTTAATAGCCTATATCCAATATGAGTTAATCCTCTGACTGTTTTATTTCCTTTTTTGAAAAAATCTTCATCTATTTTTCTGAATCCCAAAACAGGTTTATTTCTAATTGGATCTACTACTTCTTTAATATAATCATCTAATAATTTGCTTGGTATATTATCATCTATTTCTTCCCATTTTTTCATTTGACTTTCCTTTTGGCTTGAATCTTTAAAAATTCTAAAATGGCCTTCCCGCAAGACCATACCATGATTTGGAGGTCCTGCATTAGGTATTTTTTTAGGTCCCCAACCCAATTTCAAATTACAAACTGGACAATTAAAGGTTTTAAATTTAGTTGGGAAACCACAAGGAAGTATATAATAATAATATCCACAACTACATACATAGCATCCACAGTCTTCCCCATATTTGTTAAAATGCTCTTTTATATCTTCTTCTGTAGTGAGATGTAAATCATTAAGTCCATCAATACCAGGAATATAAGATTTATTTATTAACTCAAATTTATCATTCTTGAAAAATGATGTAAATAATAAATTTTCATTTTCATTATTATCAACTAATGTACTAACGCAAAATCTATATCCATATAGCAACATTTCAAATATTTGTTGGTTTAACATTTCATTTTCTTTTGCTAGTTTTGCTCTTAGTTTTTCCATATAAATTTTCTCATCATAAAATAAAAATAATATATTTCTTAAATCTGGATTAAGTGAATAATTAGAACTAAACAAAGATTTAATAAATGAAGAAAAATTCTGATATTCATCCTTATCAGCAACATAATTCTTTAAGGCTAAGTTTGATATAATTCTATTTAATGATACTGTTAAAAATATATTAATACCATTTTTAATAATTAAATCTGACATTTCTTTTGTAGCCTTATTAAATCTAATGTTTCTGATTTCTTCGAAAGGGGTATATATTTCCATATATTTTTCAAAATCATCATCATCCAAAGGTAAAAAGAAATAAGTTAGCATTATTTCATCTTTTTCTCTATATAATGTAGGAAAGTCATTATAAAATTCAATTCCATTAGTTTTATAATTATAATTTTTAAAGTATTCAAAATTATTATTCATATAATAATAAAATAGTTTAAAAACATATATTTTGATTACATTTCCAAATGAATTATTTTTAATGCTTTGGATAACATTGATAATTTCTTTAATACTTCCTAATTGTTCATGTTTTTCTTTAATGAAATAAACAAGTTTACTTAAATACATTTTGACGAATACAATTGAATATAACTTACATATATGAATATTTTCATTTTCATTTTCAACATTTAATGTTGATAGATTATCTAAAAAGTCTATTATCTCTTTAAATATTAAAATAGAATTATCAAAGACTATTCCAGTTTCATTTGTATTATTATTATTTCTATTATCTTTGTAATATTTTTGATATAATTGTGATTTTGTCTCTGCATATAATTTAGGAATAAATGCAAAATAGGCTCTGACTTTTCTTTCAAGTATATTCATTATTATTTCATCCAAATATTTATCTTTAGTATTATTCAATTTTTTAAATATTGGAGATTTTTCTCCTTTTATTAAAACTAAATTTTCTTTCATTGTTTGTGGATTTGAGTCAACAACATTTTCTAGAATAATTTTTATTATTTGTGAGCTAGTTTTCAATAGTTCCTGATTGCTTATAATTTTACTTAATATCAACAATCTGAAATCTTCAAAATTAATTTTTAAATATTCATTATAAAATACAAAACTTAAAATTTTATAAAAATTGAAATTTTTATTATCATTAATCTTCCCAATTTTTTCTTCTAAAAATTGGTGAAACTCATTGAAATTATCACATAATGCTCTTTGTCTTTGCTTATTATTATTCAAAGTTTCTTTTGCAAAATATTCAATTATTTTAATAATATTTTCTTTCGTATCAATACTTTTTAAACGAAAAGCATCAATTAATTTTGTTATTTGTTGCAAAGAGAAAGCTTCTTTAGATCTCAAATTCAAGTCAGCTTCTAATTGTAATGCACTTTGTAATATTTCTTTATTTATATTAATTAATTTAAAGAATTCATTATCATATAAATTATCTGATATCTTTGAATTAACTGATAGTAATTTATATATATCTACATTTGATGTTATTACTCTAAGGATTGAGTCTATTGAAAGGAAAAATACTTTATTAACTATTAAAGTATTTTTAGGATTTCTTGCAGATATTTCATATTGTATTTGCTTTTCCTCAATTATTTTTTTTATTTGATCTAAAAGCTTAGGAATTTTATTATTTAATTTTATAAACATCTTTATTATAGATGTAATTTCATCTCTATAACTTTCCATCCAATTAATTATTTTTACTAATTGAACTAGAACATCTTTTTCTTTTTCTTTTTCATTTAGTTTTGTATATGGTAATATAATTTCATTTCTTAATTCAACCATATATTTTATCAATTGTTTACTTTCAGAGAAATCTTTGAGCATTAATTTTAGTTCATTATTTGCATCTTCTTCACTGCCAATCTTATTTTTTTTATTTTTTAAATTATTAAGAAGAAATAATGTATAATAATCTTCAATAATTAAATTAAATAATTCATCTTTATCATCAATAATATTCTTAACAATTTTTAGTAATAATGGTTCATTATTTATTGAATTAATCGAATAATCGGTAAACCTATTAATATCATTCATATATCTATTTATTTCATTATTTATTTCTCCTTCTTCAAAATAATTTCTTAAACTATTTTCGTTGTTCATATATTTCTTAATAATATTATTTCTTATATACTTGATTAATCTATCAAAAATTGGCTTTAATCCAGGTAATTTTAACCCTAGCATGATATCTATTTTATTTGCTCTTGGATTTTCAACTATTCTTATTTTATCATCATTTATTATTAAATTATCCAAATATAATTTTTTTATTCTTTCTATTAAATTTAGCTTTTTATTATTAATATTATCTATTTCAACTTTTTGATTATCTAATTCGTTTGATAATAAAGATGAAAAATAATGATCGTTTTCAGCTTTGAAAAAGAAAATATTTAATTTTGAAATGTATAAACTCATCAAATACTTTTGAATAACTGATATAATATCAACATAATTTTCTTTTATAATATTTTCTTTTTTAAATAATATACTTATGACATCGTCATTATCATTAGATATTTGTCTAATGATAACTGTATTTATTTCATTTATATGATTATCATTATTTGTGATAAATTCAATCAATTTATTTATATAATTTTCTTTATTTATTTCTTTATATACAGAAATAATATTATATTTCATATAGCTGATACTTTTAAATATATTTAAATATAATTGATCTTTTGTATTAACACAAGTATTCAATAAATCTATTGAATTATTTTTCTTAATTATTTCATTAAATTTAATATTTTTATCTCCATTTAGATTATCAATAAATATTTGATAATATCCTGAGAGATGAGACAAAGTTTTTTCAAGTAATTTTTTTCTAATAAGATTTTGGTCTTTTAAAGGCAAACTATTAATATTCTTTAAATCATCATTTAATACTCTATTCATATAGACTATAAATATAAAAGCTTTTTTACATTTGCTTTTATTCAAATATTCTTTTTCTTTATTTTCAATAAAATATTTTAAATATTCCATTGAATTTGCTTCATAAGGTAAAAATTTAATGATGCATATTTTATGATTATCTTCATTTAAAAATTCTTCTATGAATTTTTCTAATTGCTTTTCTGAATTTATTGAATTAATATTTATATACTTTATATTTTGCTCATTGATTTCACCTATTAAATTATTATTAATATTGTTTATATCTTTTATATTTTCTAAATTATTTGAAAATGTATAAACAACATTTTTATAACTATTCATTTTTTCTAAAAATAGAGCAAAATTAGAATGTTCTCCTTTTTCGTAAAAATTGATAATTTTTTCAAAATATTCAGGATATTTCTGTCTAAAACCATTAATTCTTATGTTAATTAATATATCTTGTGGCAACGTCAAAGATATTTTTTCCAAAACATATTCAAGCATTTCCTTTATATTTTTTCCCATTTTATTTGCTTGATAAATCATAGCTTGAATTTCATCTTTATTGAAATTAATAAACAAATTTTCCAAACTATAATTTATTCCCTTATTTTTGTCTTTTTCATTAAATATCATTTCATTTAAAAATGATATAATATTTTCCGATTCTAAAATTAATTCTTTATTTAATAAATATTCAAAAGATATTATATGCTTTTCAAATCTATTCAAAAAAGGTGGCTCTTCATTATATATTTGATTACTATCAACATTAACAATACATCTAAATTCATTATTAACATATGCATATGTACTAGTGTTTGAACCTACTGCTAGACGGGCATAATTTTTATTACTTATAACAGTGAAATTTTGATTAAATAAATCATACATCATGGGATAAACTGATTCGAAATTAATTAAAATTAAAATAATTCCATTTTCTAAATATATTTGCAATTTATTTAAAACTTTAAGAGCATATTCTTCAGAATTTAAATCTTCTTCAAAATTACTACCAATATAAAAAATAATTTCTTTTTTAAAATCAGATAATATAGTGGATAATAAAAATGTACTTGTTGAAGATTTTAAAATTAGTAGCAAATAACGACTATTTAAATCATTTAGATTTTCCTTAATTCTTTCCAAAATATTATAATTATTTTTTGATTTATATTCAGGATATATTCTTTTGTAAATATCTTTGAATACTTTTAAAGATGTTTTATCTTTTGTTTCAAATGTCATTCCAGCAAAATTTCTTTCAATACTATTGATAGAACTTTCTTCTAAAATAATGTCCTCATTAATTTCCTCTTGATTACTTCCATCCAATGTTTTTTTCAAATATTTAGAAAAAATTTTTATCAAATGATAGAAATCCCTATTTCCATGAAAATCTTCTTTTCCATCCAAGTTATGCTTTTCTTTTAAATATTTTTTATATTCATAATATGCTTTCCCTAAATTTTCATAAAAATCTTTATATTTTAATGCTAATATAGGGTCAAAGGATTTCCCAATTGTTAATGATGTTTCTTTATTATCTTCTTCATCTGGCTCAGGAATAGATATAGATATACCCCTATTCATTTTTGCGGCATCTAATACCCAGTTTGATATACCTACAAAAGCAATTTGTTTATCTCCTTCATTTAGATCATATTCTAATTCAGAATGTATTACTTTTAGTGGGTTATTTGGAGAATGTTCTGCAAGACCCATTTCATCGAAGAATAGCATTGAAATTATTTCTTGCTTAGTTTTATCATCTTTTAATTTTTGATATGCATTATGAGCCTTTTTAAAAATATTTTCTACCCCCTTTGATGTACTTGATAAAGAACCTTGATAGGTATATATCATAATTTTAGGAAATCTTTTAAAAAATGGATTGTCCGAAAGTTCTCCTTGCATAGATCTTAATAATAATTGAACGCTTAAAGATTTACTACATCCAGGCTTACCAACAATGAAAATTGGAACTTTATTATTAATTGCTACAAATAATGAAAATACATTTTCTAACAAAGCTTTATTTTTTGCGATTCCACTATCTAATTTTATATTATCAACCAATAATTTTTCTTCCTTTATAGGTATATCGATAAAATCTTTATCTTTAAATGAATTATCAAATTTTTTTAATAAAGCATTCATTTTTTCATTTAATCCATTTCTTTTTTCTTTGTCTGTTATTTTTAGGTAATAGCAAACAAAAATACTTAAAATAATACTATATGTTTGAATTGAATAATCATCTAATTTTGAATAAAATTCTTTATCTTCTTCATCAATTATTATTTCATTTATTATTTCTTTTTTCATATTCAAATATTTATTGAAAAATTCATAAAAAATATTAAATCTCCTTATTTCTCTCAAAGAAACAGAAGATTTATCAGTAAATTCCCTGATATAATTTTGGGACTCAATTATCATATCATTAGCTAATTGCTTTAAATTTTTTAGATCATCATCTTCAACCATTTTTTTTTCCTTTGTATTTTTCTTATTTTGTTTTTCATAATATATTCTATCAATAATATCTTTTATAATATATTTTATATAATCCTTCTCATCTTGAGGTGATAGATTTCCAAAATCAAAAACAAAATTAAGTAATGAATGAGGAAGGGGATTAACATTATATACTAAATTATTATCTTTTGATTTTTTGATATCCTCAATTTCTTTTGTATTTAATGATTTTTGTTGTTTATGTGCTTGAGTTATATCTAAACCAATTTTTTTTTCATCATTATTTAATTTTTTCTCTTTCTGTCTATAAGGATTACATGCTGCAATAAAAATTACATTTTCTGGAAGAACCTGACCTTGACAAGTATGTTTGCACATTAATTCGCTTATAAGTCCCATTGATTTACATGTATTAATTTCATCTAAAAAAACCCAAACTTTAGTATATTCAAAAAACATACCTAATTCTTCTCTTTTAATTCTTTCAATTGATTCCTCAGTCATAATTTTAACTGCCTCAGGAGAAACTATTGTATTTATGAAGTTACATATATCATCATCTGTTGTTCCAGAATGAATATTTAAAATTTTTATTATATTTTTATTTCCCCCATTTTTCATTTCAGATAATTTTCTTATAAGTGATGTTTTTCCACAACCAGTTTCTCCCATCATTATTACTGGTATATTTGCTCTTATACGAAGTAAAATTAAAACCATTTTAAGAAAATTATCAGCTGTGAAGACATAATTGCCTACTATTTCTTTTAATGATATTTTATCTGATCCTTTTTCCCTTTCTATTGGATTATTAATATCTAATATATTTCTTAATTCTTCTAGAAATTGATTTTGTGTATATGCTTTATAATTAGGCAATTCCTTTATTTTATCTTTTTCATTAAGAGATTGTGAATTTTGAATTAGTAATAAATTTTGATATTCTTCATCTGATTTATTTCTATTTGAAATTATACTAAATAATGGGCTTGAACCTTCATGGAAAAAAATTAAAGGAAAATCAATATTATCAAAAGAGATTACTTTATGTTGGTTATTAGCTAAATAATTTACAGCATTATTTAAATATTCTCCTTCATTATATATACCAAATAATGATTTTTTACTTATATAATTTTTGTTTTGTTTTATCACATTTGTAAAAGCTCCTTCTGCAAAATATTTTGATACTTCGATAAAATTTTTCACAATAAATGTTCTCAATAAACCTTGATTTCGACCTTTATTGAAAATTAATTGATAAGCATTAAGAAAATGGTTTTGATTTAATTTCCTCAATTGAGCTGCAAACATATTTATAAATGAAATAATTTGATAATAGGTCGGTTCTTCTAAATTTTTTTTAATATATTCAAAAATTAAATTTTGACATTCTGTATCAGATAGAATTTCTGCTTTGACTGAAGTGGAAAATTTCACTTTTTTAATAAAGCAATAACGTCCTTCAAAATACTCGGGAGTTATTTTAGGAAATATTAAATCTTTGTCATTTATTTTGTTTTCCTTAAGAGCCTTTAGATAATTAGCAACTAATTGAATATTAGAATCTAATTGCTTTGGAACTATTAAAGGATGTAAATTTGAAATTTTTAATTCTTTAGTTTTGAATAAAGTTAAAATAGGAAATTTTTCAAAATAATCAAAATATGTATTTGGTATTTCTACTTTTATCTGAATATTTTTTGATAAATAAAATATATCTTCATTTTGTCCATAGAACCTAACAATTAATATGGAAAATAAAAATTCATTCATTAAGGCTACTTGATCAGTGTTATATAAATCTAAATGTAAAGATTTAATATTTGGATTTATTTTTTTTAATCTTTGAAAAATAGTTTCATAAGTTAAAACTCCTCCAAAAGGAAAATACTCAAATTTATTATTTTTAATTTCTAATTCAATTTGAGTAGACTTTCCTATTCCTGATACATCAGATTTTATTATTTCAATATCATTTCCTTCATATTTTTCATTTTTAAATAAATTTCTTTTTAAATTAAGTATTTTTATATATTTTTTAGACTCTAAATTTTTATAAATATCTGAATTTTTAGTGGTATAAAGAAATATTAAACAAGAATTTATAAATTCATCTCCTTTTTGGAAAAAAGAATTTAATAATTCTATTAAATGAGTTTTTTGATCATTATTTAATAAATCTATTCCTCCAACAATAAAACAAGAATTAAATTCGCATAATATAGCTCTATATAAAAATGCAGTAATTTGCTCATTTGTTGTGATTTTATTACACAATAAAACATTTTGTGCTATTGGATTATTTCCAGTTAAATATTTATATATTTGATATAAATCTTTTTCTTGTTTTTCGCATAAGTAAATATAAATTCCCTGATATTTATCCTTTTTCAGATCTTCCTTAATAACAGTATTTTTATAAATTTTATCTAATGTTAAATCATTTTCTTTAATTATATCATTTAAATATATTTCACATTCATTTATATTATTTTCTATTACATTTCCTTTGCTAAGAGCATTTATATTTTTAATATTTTTATTAAACAAATCATTTGTCATATATTTTAATAAAGAATTTACATTATTATCTTTATTGTCTTTACTGCTGGATTTAAAGTAATCATATAATAGTTTAAATTGACGTCCATATAAATATCTAATTAATGGCTTTTCTTTATAAGAATCAATTTGCTTTGTTTTCAAAAATGATAATATTTTCTTTAATTGATCTTCTAATTCTTTATAATTTTTCTGTGGTTTGTCATAGTCTATATAATATGATATATTAGAATCTAGTTCAACTTCTTTGTTTTCCTTTTTATTTATATCAACTTTTATTTTTATATTTACAATGATATCTTTTGGATATCCTTTTTCATAAATTTTTTCTAAAATATTGGAAATATTTATTATTTTTGTTATTATTTCTATAAATAGTTTAAAATCTGGAGATACATTTTTTGATAATTGAGCTCTTTCTCTTAATGATATTAACTTTTCTTTTGAAATGTCTCCTTTTGATTCACTCTCTTCCATTCCAACAAATATATATTTTATAGGTGATTTCATATTATTAGATAAAATGAATATTGATCCTTTAAACATTTTTTGTATTTTAGATTTTAAAACCTCTGATTTATCCAAAGAAGTTTGTAACATTTTTATTTGACTATAATTAGAAATAAAATTTTTAAAAGCAAATAATATATCATGTTTTTCTTTCAATTTTATTTTTAATGAATCTATAATATCTTTAGCATTTAACTTATTTTCTTGTAAATTTTTAAAAAATGCAACACATTTTTCCATATTAAAAATATCATTAACGCCAATACAACTATCATCATTTTCCACAGCTAATTCTTGTAAATTTTGGCTTTCTTCAGGAGTTACTTTTAATAGAAATGTTATTGATTCAGGTTGTTCATTTAATGAAATTAATAAGTCGATATAATCAGAGTCTTCTTGGTCTATATCTATACTTAAATCTTTTAATTTTTTTTTGCATGATTTAATAATTTCAATATCCTTTTTTTCTTTTAATTCTTTTATTATATTTGCTATCTCATTGATAAAAAAATTATCTTGTATATTTAATTTTTCTAAAAAATTTTTGATGGCTTTAGAAATATTTATAAGATTCTCCTTATTTAACAATAGTAATAAATCATTTATTAAATCATTTTTTTTTTCATTATATTTATCCTTAATCTCAAACAATTTACTTAATATATCCAATTCTTTCTTTATTTCATTTGCATCTGGTCTCTTAAATGCTTTAAGACATAGTGATATTAATAACTTATTATCTTTATTATCTTTATTAACTTTTTTACCTTCAAAGAAGCTTTTTAAATTTTTAATTTCAGATTTAGCATTTTTCATTGCTTTTTCATCATTACTTTTTTTTTTAATTTCATTATTATAAATAAGATTAAAAAATACACTTTTATATCTTAGTTCATATTTTGATATATTTTTTAAATATCTTTGAAAATCATTAATTTCTTTTATATGAGATTTTTCCAATGGCTGTCTTTTCAAATCAGAAATAATTCCCTTTAA
This sequence comes from Epidinium caudatum, assembly GCA_023807225.1. Classification (NCBI taxonomy): domain Eukaryota; phylum Ciliophora; class Litostomatea; order Entodiniomorphida; family Ophryoscolecidae; genus Epidinium; species Epidinium caudatum. Next base: position 14,149 of record JAJMZR010000009.1, read on the forward strand.
TTTCTCAATATTTTGAGATTCATGTTTACTTAAAAAATGATTAAAATATGATAATAAAATTTCTAGCTTCTTTATATTTTGTTTAATTTCAATTATTTTTGATTTTAGATTATCAAAACAGTTTCTTGCTTCATCTTGGTCTAAAAGAAAAATATATAAAATCCTTCTTTTAAATAAGTTATTATCTGTAGCATCTTTTTCTTCTTTAAAAAATGATTTTAAACTATTATAACTAATATCTAATTTTTTTATTTTTTCTTGAACAGACAAAATAATCTTCTTTGTTTCTTTAATATACTTTGCCTTACTTTCATTTATATTTTCTTTTGTGATAATGTGTTTTCCCACCAAATCTTTGAAAAATTTATAATTATCTGTATCTTCTTCACTAAAAAATTCTTCTTCTTTTAAAATTAAATTATCAATATTGGATAAAATTTCATTTCTCAGTTTTTCACAATTGGATATTAAATATACTAAATTATTTGAATTTTGTTTATTTTTAGTAAAATAAAAAATTATTTTATTTTGACATTGTTTAGATAAATCATATTTATGTGTTAATTTAATATAAATTTCATTCACTGTTTTAATATCAAATTTTGTCTGAATAACATCAGATAAAAATTTGTCAATATTTGCCTTATTTTTATCAGAGAAATAAATTAATTCCACTGTCTGATTTAAAAAATCATCATTATTTTCAAAAGTAAAATTTGATATTATTTCCTTGTATTTCTCTTGCATTTTAATCAGAGAATTACTCTTTTGTTCTTTTTCTTTGTTAATATTATAAAAAGAATATAATAGTTCAAAATCATTCATTTCCTTTATTAATGATGCTATTTTGTTTAAAAAACTTCTTTGCTGGGTCTCAAAAATTTTATCAAAATTGATCTCTTTCCATTGCTTGAAGAAATCTTCCAATTTATTTTCTTTTTTTAATAAATTTATATCAATTCCATCAAGAACATCCAATGCTCTAAAAGTATTTTTATTATATTTTCTATCAATATAAAATTCATCTCCCTTTATAAATTCTAAAAGTTCCATATTTTTTAGCTTTCCATTTTTAACTGACTTTAATCCAGTATAATGAATTGTACTAATAATATTATCTAATTTAAATTCAAATTTATTATCTATTTCTTTAATAACAGATATCATTTGTTTCAATAATATTAAATTTATAGGATTTGTTTCTTCATAAAATTCAAAGTATTTTTCAAGAATTGAAGATGAAAATTTTAAGAATTTAATCTTGTTTTCTTTTATTTTCTTTAAATATTCTAATATCAATTTAATATCATCTTCCCATTTTGGTTCAACATATTTTTCAATGTCTATTAAGCAAAGTTTATTTTTTGGCTCACTATTTTTTTTATCATTGAAAGATTGTGATATTAATTCATGTTTCTCTAATATAACTTGAAGGAATAGGGCACAATCTTTTCCTAGATAAAATAATAAATTCGCAATTTTATTATAATCATTTGCTTTCTCCATCAATTTTATTACATCTTCCTTAGATAAGAGTAAATCTTCAAAAAATTTATGAAATGTAATGAGATTATTCATTAAATATTTGCATATATTTTCATCATGAATCATTTTTATTACTTCTTCTTTTTGAAAATATAAATTGAAATAGAGGTATATAGAATAAAAGGTTTCTCTTGATTTTTCCATTGATTTCTCATCTACATGAATTTTGTCAGGGTTTTCAGCAATTTTATTCAATATATTTTTCATTGGTTTTATTTTTGAATCAGATAGTTGACCTAATCCATTTATTTTTTCCGGTTTAAATATTAATAAATGTCTTTTAACTAAATTAGATTTAAAACATTCAAGAAAAATCGAAAGATAAAATAAAAAGTCAAATTTTTTATCAATACCTGATAATAAACTTTGAGAAGATAGAATAAAATCTTCATTTTCTTTTGTACCTTGTATTATTTTGAATTTCTTTTTTAAAAGATTAGAATAATTTACAAATTGTTCTTCGAATTTCAAAGGTAAAATATCTATTTTTAGTATTTTAAAATTATATTCATAGAAATCCTTTTTTAAATCATTTACTTTAATTATATATTGATGCTTGTCTGAATTTTCTTCTTCAACAAAAACAATAAATTCACACTTTTTTTTGTTTTCATTTTCATTTTCTAATACAAATTCTGGTATAATTTGAAATCTATATATTTGTAAAATTAAAGAATCATTTAGTTCTATCAATTCCTGTTCCTCAATTTTTTCAAGTGTGTTGAAACCTTTATATTCTTCGGATAAATATATTTTAAATTTCTTTGATTTTTCATAAGCAACATTAAAATAAATAAAAATTTTTTTATTATCATTTGTTTTTTGTGATAATAAATCATTTTTATCCTCTTTTTTGGGTGTATCATCCAATTTTTCTTTATTGTTTAATTCATTTTCTTTTGATTCTATTTCATTATTCCCCATTAATCTTTTGGTTTCTTCTGATTTTTCTTCATTATTCTCCATTTATTAATTAAAAATGATATTATTTTTAATTATTTTTAAAAATTATTATTAATTTTATTTTAATTGTTTTATTAATATATTTGATTTTTTTTATATTCATCAAATGGGGATTGGGGATTGGGGATTTGGGGATT
>JAJMZR010000010.1:0-16730 GCA_023807225.1 Epidinium caudatum
CCCAATCCCCAATCCCCACTCCCCACTCCCCAATCCCCAATCCCCAATCCCCAATCCCCATCGAAATAATCTAAAAAATTTTATAATTAATCAAATATTTAAAAATGTTAATATTATATATTAGCTTTATCATTAATTAGGAAATTTTAATTTATTTTAAAATATATATATTTAATATTTTACCACTAACAAAAAAATACTACAGAAAAGAAAAAAACATTTTATCCATATTTATCTGTAATCTGGATTATTAAGGAGCTGTAGTTCCTTGCGGAATATCCCATTCATATGTTTCATCCTTTGACATTCCATTTTCATCATATATCACAATTTTAAAAATTAATTTAGTGATGGTATTAGTGTCTATATTATCTATATTAAATTCATATTCATTTAATAATATTTCTTTATTTACTATACTATTATATATATTATTATCATTTATTTCATTTTTATAAATTGAAATATCACTTTTTGTTACTGTGCAATAACAATTATTTTGTTCTTGGTCATAATCCCATTTAATTATATAAGCATTATTTTCTCCTTCTTTTTTATCTATATTATAAGACATAATTTGATTAGTTATACAGGTTTTTACTGATTTAATGATCATATTACTTTTCCCTATGTCATTCTCAGCTGTTATTCCAATTTGATAACTATTTAATGCTTCTAAATTTTCAAAGAAATAATTATAATATTCTCTGCTATCTATAGCAAATATGCTATATATTGCTCCATTTTCTCCGTTTTTGTAAATGTTATATTTATTCACAGAATCAACTTTTTTCCAATTTATTTTAAATGAGTTACAAGTTATATCAGAAAATGTAACATCTGCTTCGGCCATTTGAGGCGGATTATCTACAATTACTTGTAATTCATTTTCTTCACCTTTATCAATATCATTTTGAGCATATACTTTTATTTTATATTTTTTTCCTTGTTCTAATCCAGTCAAATTTTTATAGGTATTTTCAGTTTTATAACTATCTAAATCAGCGCTTGGGTAATTATTTTCATCTGTAGTATATAAAACATAATATTTTATTGCTAAATTACTATTACTTGTATCTCTATCCCAAGAAATATCTATTTTTCCTTGAGATGAAACAATTTCAATTTTATCTATTTTTAAATTTGATATTTTATTCGGAGGAACACCAATTATGCAATTATCAATTTTTTTTGGCTCAGATTTTCCTCCCACATTATTATAATATATTAAAGAGAAATCAAATTTAGAACCATTTTCTAAATTATCAATTGAACATTTAACTGATCTACTAGTGCCTTCACAAGCAATATCATTATCTCTATACAATTGAAACTTTGTCAATTTGCAATTATTATCATTTTCCATTTTTGTTAAATCTGCACTATTTGGTTTAAAATAAAAATCAATTCCAGTCTCTCTTCTTTTATATATTGAAAAATCTGGATTTTGTGGATTGTTACAGTTATATGTGATTAATTCTTCTATTTCGCCTTCCCCTACTGAATTTTTTCCATAAACTTTAAATTTTATTTGAGTTCCTTCGTCATATCCTGTTGAAGGTAATGTAAATTCGTATATTTCATTTTGAGAATCATAAGTTGGGGGATCTCCAATTAATTCATTATTATCACCTATTTTATAATATATATTATACTCATTTATTTGGCAATTTAGTTGATTTATGTTATCTGGTTTATTGAATTGAATTATTATTTTATTCTTGCTTACTGAGGTAGTTTTCAAATTAAGAACTTTTCCTGGTTTTAGTCCTGGGTGACAAAGTAATTTATCTGATTGTTCACTTTCTCCTGCAGCATTTACTGCTCTTATTGTATATTGTACACTATCACTTTCCACGTCATTGTCTTCATAATAATTTTTATCAGATGATACACTTGGTAATTCATATGAGACATCTTCATTATTTTCATCTTTGACTATTTTTGTTATAATATACGACAGAATTTTGGTCCCGCCATCGTCCCCCGGGGGTCCCCATTTCAAATTAACTTGATTTCGTTTTAAATTATCAAAAACTTGTGAAAAAGTTGTTATTTTATTTGGTGCAAGGGCAAATAGTACACTTAAAGGCTCATTAAAATTTAATGAATCTATATTGTTAACAAATGCATTGTAAGGTGCTATTCTAAAATTGTAATAAAATCCTCTATTTATATGGACATTTGTGAACTTAATTGAAAAATAATTTTCACTATCCTTTGCTATTGTTTTTGATTCAAGATTTGAACTGCAAGAAGAATCACCTGTGGAGCATATAGTCACGTTGAAATCTTCATAATTTACATTTATTGATTTTTTTTCTTGAATAATGAATCCAGTGATATCACTACCACCATTTAATTCATTATTAACTGACCATTTAATTTCAATATATTCCGCAAGTATATTTTTTTTTTCTATTGAATTAATACTTTGTGGGGCTTCAACAAATATGACTTCAAGTCCTTCACTTAGTTCTGATATACCTCTATCGCTTCTAGCACTAATATAAAAATAATATATTTCTCCAGGTGTAATTATTGGGTTGGTAGTATCTACTTTATTTTGATAAATTACTATATTCTTGTTATCAATATTATTTTCTTCATAAATAGTTTTTATATTATTATCATCATCGCCTTTTTTCTTCATACTTATGCTATAATATTGCAAATCATTTTTGATATTTTGATTAGTTATATCATCTCCCCAAGAAAGTTTGATATATGGGGGATCAGTGAAAACGGACATCGACTCCAGAACTAAGGGCTTCATTTTTTTTGGTTTTGAACTAAAAATAATTTCAATTTGATCGGATTCACTCGAGCCAACCTCATTTTTAGCTATTATTTTAAAATAATATTTTATCCCTAAAACTGGAACTTTAAATTTGTATGAAATTATATTATTATTTTCAACTTCGGTAATCTCATCATTATTATCATATTTAACATTTAAAATATATTTTATATTATTGCTGTAACCTTTTTCATCATCTTGTGTCAATGGAGTCCATGTCAATACTCCTTGATATTTATTATAATTATCATTAATACTCAAATTTTGCACGGGTGATGGAGTACTTATTAAATATCCCGTTGCTTCATTAGACCATTTAAAATTACTTTTGTCACTATCACTGTTATGCTCTATGGAATATTTATTTATTGCCCTAACTTTAAAAGTGTATTCTTTCCCTTTACCGTCTTCTTTCTTAAATGAATAAGAAGTCTCGGCTCCTATTATCATATCAGACTCAACTGAAGCGCCTTTCTCTTTAATATTAATCTCATAAGAACTAATCGTCAGTCCACCATTATCAAATGGTTCATCCCAAGACAATTTTATTTCGGAGAAACTTTGGGATACAATGTGTAAATTCAGGGGGGCCGAAGGATGGTATGATGGTGTCACTATCAATTTATCTGATAGTTCACTTTCTCCAATTATGTTAACACAACTTATTTGAATAAAATATTCTTCTCCTTTGATTAAATTGTAAAAAGTATATTCCGAAAGACCTTGGCCAACTTCAGTTATTTCGTTTACTAATTTTTCGTCATATTTATTCCCATTTTTATATATTATGAATTTTTTAATTTCGAGTGGATGGTCAGTTGTACCTCCTGTTTCAATATCAGACAAAGAAGTTTTCATTTTAATTTTAATGCTTGAAGTGGAAAATTCGACTAAAATTGGTGTTTCGAGTTTACTCGGCCTTAGTCCCGATATAAAAATAATAATATTTGACTTTGGACTTTCTATATTACCTTGGTATTTACCTGTAATATAAAAAGAATATTGGCTTCCTGGTATCAAATCTTTGATTAATTCTGATGAAGAATTAGGATCTACAACTAAACTTGTTTCGGTATCGGAAGAGCATGTCAGACATGATTGATATATTATATAGTTCAAAAGTAATGATTCATTATTTATAATCAGTGGGTCCCATTCTATTTTTACTTTATCTGAATATAATTTGTTTTTATTTTGGTCAAATCTTAAATTTTGTACTTGCTCTGGGATGGGGAATAATTCTACCTTAGTTTCCCCTCCAAAATTTAAAGATTCATTTAATAAGTTATCTTCATCATATATAATATTGCTTAAAGCGTAAGTGAAAGTATATATGCTTCCTAATTGCAAATCATTAATAGTATTAATATTGTTAGTTGAATTTATAACAATTTTATCATTCATTTTAATAATGTATCTTGAAGGAACAATATCTCCAAATATATCACCCAATTCTGAGAGACTTGGAATTTGTAATGTAATACTTTTTGATTTTGAATTAATAAATTTTATAAGTGGTATTTGAGGCGCTAAAGGAATTTGTCCTACTAAAACTCTTAAAGGGCAACTTCTAGGCCCTTCGCCTATAAGATTTATTGTAGCAATAAAAAAATAGATATATTTTCCTTCAATTAATTCACTATAATCATTATTGATCAACTCGAATTCATTTTGGTTTATCCCTGATATTAATTGATGATAATTATTGGTTGCATCTACAGAATTAGAACAATAAAGCTTATAATTAATAAAAGATGAATCATATTCTATTGTATCCCACTTAATTTTAATAGTAATAGTTTTTACAATAGAAGAAATACCTTCACTTCCAACTGTCGATTTTACTATTTTTCTGTCAATTAATCTTAGGTTTTTTGGAGGGGGGAGGATGTATCCGGTATACTCCGATGATTCTTTTTCTTCAATTTCAACAGAATTAATAGAATTAGCAACAACAAGTTTAAACTTATATTTTTTCCATAAATCAAGATTTTTCACAGTATAATATAACTTATTTCCTGAATATATTTCAGAATAGTCGGAATTGAGTTCAACTACTTTCATATAAAGAATATATCTAATATCATTTTTACATCCTCCATTATTTTCTTCATCAATTTCCTTCCAATTAATATAAAATGAATTATTGCCTATTTTATTTATAGATAAATCTGCAGAATAGGACGAAAGACCAACTTGGGTAAACACATTTATTATTGAATTTAGTTCTATTTCATTTTCGCCAAGCTCATTCACACTTGTTACGGTATAATAATACATATTACAAGGGGAGAGATTTGTATCTGTGTATGTTAGTACATTTATATTATTACTATCAGCCATTGCGAAATTTTCGATATTTTCTCTATTTGTAAACAGAGGATTGGTACTTCTATATAAGATATATTTTTTTATAGGAGAGCCACCATCTTCATTCGTAGGATTAAAATTTATAGTTATCTCATTTTTAGTCTTCAAGGAAATATAAACATTTGTAGGAGAATCTGGCAATCCATATATAGGTATAGATTTAATATCGCTTTTGGGGCCTGCTCCGATTTCATTTACAGCCTCGATTTGAATATTTAAATTTTTGCCTTTCTCCAAATTGGTAAAAAGATATTCATTTTTGTATGAAATTATATAGTCATTTTGCACAAGAGTGTCTCCTTCTCTATTTGACAAGATATAAATGAGATAAAAATCAATATTTTCATTTTTGTTTTTGTTCCATGTTATTCCAAGGGAAGTTCTCGATCTACTTTTTTCATTTACTTCAATGTCTTCTACCTTTGTAGGCTTTAAAATTATTTTTTTGATGATTTTAACTTCATCAGATTCTTTTCCATCACTACTATATGATTTTATTATAATTTCATAGTTTTCATCTTTCTCAAAGTCATCCATGTCATAATTCATTAAATTAGGAAAATTTATTTGGGTATATTCCGCATTTTTTTCTGAGGATGTTATCCTTTGATTATTTTCGTCTAATTGGAAAGCTCTTATTATATATTTAGTAATCGATTTATTTTCTTCGTTATCTAAATTTTTTGTATGTTGCCATTCGAAAGTAACTTGACATTTATCACTTACTAAATTTACATCTTTGATATAAAAAACATCGGGAGGGTCAGGAGGAAATATATACTTTTTATTTACAATTGCACTTTTTTCTCCTTCACCCACTTGGTTGACTGCTGAAATGCGAAAAGAATATATGTGACCATATAATAAATTATCTAATACGTAATAATTATTTATAATATCTGCTACTTTTATAATTATTTCGTAATTGCTAGTTTCATCTTTAACATATAAGTTGTAGTATAAATTAGGTAATTGATTTTCAATATTTGGATAAGGCTCATATGTCCAACTTATTTTAATTTTATTTCTGGTAGTAATTTCTTCTATATTAATATTAGTTAACTTATTAGGAACAGATGCACAATAATATTTTACAGCATTACTTATTTGGCTTTCTCTTTCATAAATATCAACACCAGTTACATAAAATTCATATTGTTTAGAAGCCTCAATATTATCTTTAACTTCATAAATTAAGAAATTACCACTTATAATATTTATGAATTGGCCATTTTCATCAGATTTCTTATATAGTTTATATTCCTTAATTTGAGTATACACCTCAGCAGGAGGACTCCATTCTAGTTCAATTGATGAATAATCAGATTTAATTAAATGTAAATTTTCTGGGGGGGAGCATACTGGATATGTGATGCACTCGATTAAGGTGCTTTTGGGGGATTCCCCCGCCTCATTTTTTTCTGAAAGAGTATAAATATATTTTGTTAATGGTAACAAATTTTCATGCCTATAATATTGTGAACTACCCTCATATAAAATTGATAATTCATTATTATTATTATTGCTTAAATATAAAATAAAATTCTTTTGAGTATCTGAATTATCATCTGATTTAAAGAATAATTCGCAATAATTATAATCAAAATTTTTAAGTTCCAATGATGGTTGGGTGGGTTTATTGACTGCTTTAACTGTAAGAATATTATCACTTTTTTCACTTTCATCAACTTGGTTTATAGCTGATATTCTCAATTTATAAATATTATTTGCTTCAGCACTTATTTCACAAGAATTATAATTTGGAGGAATCTGATCAGGGTCAGTGTTTGAACTGTCTTCACTATATTTACATAGTATTTTATTGTCGTCATTATAAATATAAAATCCCTTTAATGGAACAAGATTTGAATTCATTGTATCTGAATAATACCAACTAATTACTATTTTTGATTCTGTTACTGATTCTAAAACTAGACCTTCAGGGGCGGACGGTTTAGTAGCGCATAAAATTTGTACTTCTTTGCTTTTATTGCTTCTCCCTATTTTACTATATGCATAATAGACAATTCCATAAGTATGGCCATTAATTAATCCATCGGCTATAGTTTCAAGAACATTATCAATATATTTGCCATCATATATTAATTTATAATCATATTCTAAATCGATGTCTCTTATATAAACTTCATATCCTATAATTGGTGGCATTTCAATACCAACAACTTCTTCATTTACTTTTTGGCCATTTGTCCATGATATTTTTATGGAATTAGGTGAAATAACTTCTTCAATATTTGGACTAAGATCATCGATTTTTGGCGGATTTATTGCATATCCGTAGACAATATTGCTTGATTCACTTTTATATTTTTCATTTTTTGCTTTAATATATATTTTATATTTATGAGCAATATTTAAATTGGACAAGGTATAGTTAGTATTTATTGAATCAGTTGATTTTTCTTCTTTGGTTGATGATTCTACGGAAAGATCTTGATAAGTGATGAAATAACTTGTTATTACTTGGCCATTTATAAATAAGGGTTTTGTCCAAGATAATTGTATTTTTTCATTTTCTTGAGATATTACCTCCAAATTTAAAGGAGGGGAAGGATTAGTAATAGTGGAAAAAGACTTATAATATAAATCCCCCTGGCCTATCTGATTGAAAGCTGATATTTGTAATCTGATTTCAGTTCCTATTAATAAATTCTTTATTAAGTAATTATTTATTAATGATGGGGGAATATTGTCATCTAATAGTTCATATTCATTATTGGTATTATTCATTATCAATATTTGATACTTATAAATAGGAGAACCATTATCTTTTTCAGGTGCGTTCCATTTAATATAAGCATTGCATAAATTAATTTGGGGTAGTTCACCAATTTTATTTTCAATAGCAATTATTTTGTTTACTTTTAACTCTTTAGGCATACTAGGAACCTTTCCCTTATGAAAGATATGAATGTCCTTTTCTTCTGGCCCATCGCCTATATCATTTGTTGCTATAATATAAAAAGTTGCTCTACCATTTTCTAGCTCATTATCTGTTTCTTTAAAGCCAACATATAAATCAGATGAAGAAGTTTGCTCGTTAACATTAATGGTTTTTTTTGGTATTTCTTCTCCATTTATGATTTTTATACATTTATAAGATTTTATGGGTGAGCCTCCATCATCTTCAGGAGGATCAAAATTAATTTTAACGCTATCTTCTGAATAGGATGCTCTTCTTACATTTAATACTTTAGTAGGTACTAAACCAGCATAAATTTCTTCTTTTTGCCCTGAAATACTTTCTCCCAATTTATTTACAGATTTTATTGTTATTTCGTATTTTTTACCTGGAATTAAGTCTGTCAAAGTATATTCATTATAAATTGTTGTTATTGTTGTATCATATAATAATATTGAATTAATATATATTGCATATCCAAGTGTTTCGATATTATTTTCTATTTTTTCATCTTCTTTCCATGTTATTATTAATGATGTTTTATTCAACCTTTTTTTAATAGCAATGTCTCCTGGCTCTTTTGGGTGAACTGCATAAGTCACTTCAAGAGGATATGACCACTCTCCTTCGCCCACATCATTCACTGCTTTTATATAATATTCAACTTTATCGCCAATATTAATCCCTGATTCTTCGTTATCAATTAATATTAAATCTAAATTATTTATATCATAGCGAATATTAATAATATCAATATCATTATCATTATTTTTTTTAAGTTTATATTGCTTTATAGGTAAAGCAACTGTGTCAATATTTATTTTAAACCCCAAAATAATATCATATGTATCAGATTCTTTTTCAATAATATCATAAAGACTTAATGCATATGGAGTTGGAGGAAGTTTTCCGTAATAAAAATTTGTATAAATTGGCTCGGTTTCTCCATTGAAATTATATGCTGTCAAATATAAATGGTATAGTTTTGATTCGACTAAATTTAATTTAGTTGAATTCAAAATATAATTAAAAATAAGTCCTTTTCTAAAAGTGTCATAAATAAGTGTATAATTATTCACTAAATTATTTTCTATATAATTTTCACTTAAATAAATTCGGTATCCAATTGGATTATCTGTTGACCCAGCTATGTTTCCCCACTCTACATTAAAATTATCATTTTCATAGTTTACTTTAAAAACATAACCTTCTTCTGGGAATTTGGGAATATCATCTAAAATTATTTCTTTTTCATCACTCTTTTCTCCAGTTCCGATCTCATTTTCTGCATAAATTTTAATTTTGTATATTTTTCCTAATTCAAAAGAGTCATCTTTAATTATAATTTCATTATTATTATAATCAGTAACTTCAATTTCTTTGTTAAACCCGTTATCGCAATTAGTACAAATTATATTTATAATAAAATTTTTTATGGGCAGTCCCCCATCATATACAGAATTGTCATATAGTATAGACAAAGACTTATCTGATGGATTAAACTTATTGAAAGTAATAGGATTCATTTTTTCGGGCACTTTTGCCGAATAAGCAGACACTGAACTTTTTGTAGTGCTTTGATAAGCACAATTATATGCATATATTTCAAAATAGTAATAATTAGAAGGAATAATATTAAATTTATTATCAAAAATAAAAAATAAATCCTTTCCATAATAAATGGGGGTTTCACCTCCATTGAATATTTTATATCCATAAATATCGCATCCTCCATTTTCCGAAGGTGGTTCCCAAGTCAAAACTATTTTGCTTTTATCGCTCAGACTTTTCTCCCACTTAAAATTCGGAACCTCCCCAGGAGGTTTACCAGTGAAAAACGTAATATAATCGCTCCATTCCCCTCCCCCGTTTGAATTATATGCTCTTACTTGTATAGTATAATATTTTGAAGGACTTAATCCTTCAAATTTTTTTTTTAAAACAGAAATATCTTTTTCTTCATCGTTAAAATTATTCCCTATTTCAGAGCCATCATTAATTCTTATTCCATAACTTAGCTGTCTCAATCCTCCATTATCATTTGGCTCTTCCCAAACTATGGTTAAAGAATTAGGAGTAGATGATTCTAATTTAATACTACTAATTTTTCCTGGAATTGCAGTAGAATCTATGTCTTTGATTTCTATTTTCTCACTTTCACCCATTGTATTATAGGCAGATACAGCTATTTTATTTTTGTCATTTATATCAAATATATTTTGGAACGAATATTTATTTATATTAGATTGAACTGAAGTTATATAAAAATCATTTAAATATATTTTGTATCCCAATAAAGGAGCACCTCCATCTGAAATAGGCTTTTCCCACATTATTTTAATAATTCCTTTTTGAGGTGAAGAAAAATCTTTCGATATGCTTTGTGGCTTGTCCGGTTTAGTGGCAGCATACATGGGGGAAGAGGGGTCAGAAAATGGCCCCCTTCCATTAATATTTTCAGCTAAGTATCTCACTATTATTGGAATATATTTGGATAAAGGGTCTGGTATATATTTATATCTATAATTATTTGAATTAATATTACTTATTGAAATTTCCTCTATTAATTCGTTGCCATTTATGCTTATAGATATTACATATTTCTGAATATCAGCTCCATTATTTTGAATTACTGGCTCAAAAGTGAATTCTAGAGAATCTTTTGTTGTCTTGGAATTATCAATTTTCGGGGGTGAAGGAGGCTTTTCTGGCCTCCCCGAATAAAGAAAACTTATAGCGTTTGAATATTCACCTTTTCCCATTTGTGTTTCTGCATATACTCTAAAATTATATTCTTGACCATATTTCAATTTATAAGACTTTGTATTCATTTTATATCTGGGATTAGAACCTGAATATATTTCTGAAAAATTATCCGAATTTTCTGATAAACAATATTCTAGATGATAAATTATTTGTTCACTAGGAATAGTGCTTATGCTTATTGGATCCCAGGAAATGATGAATTCATTTTCATTTTCTGTTGATTTGGCAAATTGCAAATTAGATATAGTATAACTAGTTAATTTACATATTATTATATCACTTAAAACAGACTCTAAATCATTTCCATTAACGCTACTAATTGCAGTAATTCGAAATTCATATTCTTTATTTTGTTCAATTATTGATTCAGAATTAGGTATATCATAAAATAATTCATTTTTATTTAAATGAGCAGAATTTAATTCATAAACGAATTCTTTAACAGGCTCGATAAGATAAATTTTATACTTCTTGATTTCATTACATCCATCATCATACGGCTTCTCCCATTTAATTCTTATTTTATCTTTTATTTCCAAATCTTGATATATTCTTTCAATTTTGCCTGGATTTGAATAAAAATAAATATTAATTTTTTTATTTTCAATAGGATTTCTATCGCTATAAAATATTTTATCATTCGTAATATCCATTAATTTTAGTTCTGGATTATCATCCGAGTAATATTTAATACAAAATTTTACTGTTGTTTCCCTTATGTAAATATTTAATCTAAAAGAATAGACATAGTCTTTATTAAGCTTATCAGAAGTTTCGAAGGAGTATTGGTTCAATAAGGGTTTGTTAAAAGAATCTATAACTAGTTCATCATCGAAATATAGTCTTATGTTGTTTCCATTTGAGTATATTAAAAAATGATAAATATTGTTATTTTCTGGTTGGAAATAGAGCATATACTGAATGCTTGTATATAATTTATCATATAAATTCCCTAATAAGTCATCGACTCCTAAATCTAATTCAATTTTCCCGCCTTCTTTTATTTCGCTTATAAATGGATTTCCATTAACAAAATAATTATTGAAATAATTTATTCTTACACCCTTTTTTAATATAAATGAGGACAAAGTTCCTATCCCACACCCAGAACAGGTATCATTTTCTCTGTCAATCTTAAACGATGCCTTATACAAAAATGAATTGCTTTCTTTTGTTAATATTTTTTTGTATATTCCAAATTTGCCTCTGATTTCTGAATAAATTTTATAATCACTATTATCCACTAAATTCGAATAGGAATCATATAACTTAATTTCAAAATCAAAATTATCACCCATTTTAATGTTATTACTTGGGATTGTATTATATTGAGATATTTCATTTGAGGGTTTTCCAGGAGATAAATTCATTTCATATTCTGGCTCTATTTTATTATTATTGAGATATATACTTATTTTATATTGAGAAACTTTATATCCTGTATAACTAAAAATAAATTTTCCATAATTTTCACTGTCAGCCGAAGAATCATATGTCATTAATACTGGAATTTTATCACTTTCAGAAGTCTTTGAAATTATCGTTGCACTAAGAAGGACAACATTTGCGCAAGAATAAATAATATTTTTAGACACTTCATCATCAATGAAAGTTAAAGTAAAAAAGGACTCCACCCCTGCCGTGCTCGTACTTAGTCCCGCACCCTCAATTATATATTTTTTGCACAAATTTATATCAGTATTTTTTGAACAGGTGAATAATTTAAAATTATTATATAATTTATTAATTCCTTCATTTTTATAACTTATTTCAATTTCCAAATTATAATTGCCTTCATCGTTAATTTCACATGTAACAACATATTCACCTTCAGCGTTAGTGGTATCAAAATTTATATCACAGTTTAATACAGATTGGTCCTTGTCTTTAATTAAATATGCTTTTATTAGGATATCTTCATCTATCCTATTCTCATTTATTCCATTCCCAAATATATCATATAATTTGAATCTAAAACTATACTTATTCTCATTATCTAGTAAGCAATTTGACAAAAGTTTTTCATTTATTATTTCAAGTGACTCTATATCAGTTTTGGCAATTTTGACATTAATGGACTGCTCATCTTCACTATAGATATCACTGTATAAATTGTATTGTGGTATTACCTGCTTTTGAATTGTGTCACTTTCCCACGACATTATTATTTTTGATAATATTTCATCTTTATTTTTAATATAAATTAATTTTATAGGTATAAACTCATCTTTTTTCAAATACACATTCACAAAATTTGGAGTGTACTTTTCAGCGCTATTTTCATTGCCATTGATGAATTCAATATAGTTAATAACTAGTTCATTGTCCAAGTAGAGCAAAGCTTTTCCAAATATGTCTAAATATATAGTGTACATTTCACTGGTGTTGGATTTTAAATATCCTTTCCATTCTATTGAAATTGATTCAAAGGGTAATTCGTCAATAAATGATAGATAAATCGGCGAAAAATTTATTTCCGGATCAATTCGGGTGTATGACTTGTCCATATTGTCATTGATTGATTTATGATAGTTCCTTTCTTGTTTATTTAATAAATTATAAAAATCTTCACTTTGATAATAGTATCCAATTAATCCGAAATTATCTGTTATTTTTAAAGATATACTATATTCGGAGGCTTTAGTTAGAATTACGTTATCAAAATGATAATTGTAATCATCAGATGATTTCATATACTTTCCTTCGAATGTAAAAGCATTCGAAATATTATTTTTATCCATAAAATCTAAATAAATTTTTTCATTTCCTTGTTCTTCTATGATATTTTCATATTCATCTTTTAACAAAGCCTTCATTAAAGTTATAGTTTCTCCTGCTATAAAAGATTGTATAGTTGTTGGAGTTACATTTTCATTAATTTTCATAATACTTTTTTCTCTTGGTTTACCAGGATAAAAGACAATGCTTGCTATTGGAGAATTTTTGATTTCACTTTCAGTGGATGGCTCTCCTGATTTTAATAATAGATTGAAACTATATGTCCCAGCGCTGGTGAATTGTTTGGAAAATATATAAATTCCATTTCCTTCATATTTTAATGAATTATCTGATATGATTTCTCCTCCATTTTTTCTTATTATAAATAAACACTTATTTTCTTCTTCAATTAAATTTTCATATTTATCCAAACATACCATTTTTAATTGAATACTATCCCCAACGAAGTATTTGTTTTTTTCATTCAAGATTTCCACATATGATTTTTCATTACTTGTGGAGGATGGACTGACTTCAATTTTGATTGGAGGAATTAATAATCCATTTATTAATATTCTGGTTTTATATTCCCCAGCTTTTTCAATTGATTCAAATTTAAAAAGATAACAACCAAATTGTCCAGTATTATCATATTGCCCATTTATTTTTATTTCAGAATTCCCATTATGTATCAAATTTATTTCTTCAGGTAAGGCATCATTATTATTTATATTATTTCCATACGTGTCTTTACATTGATAATAAATTTCAAAGCTATTCCCAGCAGTTAAAGATAATTGATTATTATTAGTAATGCATTTTGTGGCATCGATTACTAAAGGCTCTATATTTAGTAAAATAGGGCAGTCGTTAATTAGTTGTTCATTAATATAAATTTGTAATTCATATTTACCAGATTTTAAAGGCGAAATTGTTAATTCATAAGTACCATCATTGTTTGACAAGGCGTTGCCCGCATATTTTTCTGATAAAATATTTTCGTCTAAAATCCCCATGTTACTGCATTGGTTTACCTTGTTTTCTCTTTCTTTCCAAAATGCAATAAATTTAATATTGACTGGGAAATAATCTGGTTCTGAATTATATTTATTATTCATCACATCATATAAATTTAATTTTAGTTTTGTTATTAATCCGGCTTTTGTAGAAGGGATATTATCTTTATCATCTACTATTGAATAAATGGGACTGACTTCCCCATGCTTAACAATAATATTATATGGACTATTTTTTATGGAAGTTGTTCCGAATTTAATGCTAACTGTGTACTCCCCTGGTATCAAGGGGATGAATTCGACATAGAAATAGGGGTTTGAAGTATCAGTATTATCTAATTTTGATTGCAAATATAAATTTCCTTTTTTAATACTTTTGTCATTATTTATAATATTAATATCAAAATTAATTACATTATCATTATTTATTGTTATCTTTTCATCATTGCTATTAACAGGTATTATATTTATTTTAGATATTTTTCCAACAAAAACAATTTTTTCATATTTTTCTGCATAACACTTCGCCGGATGAATATTATCGTTACTAATTTCCACAGTTTTTGGTGTGTCTTTCACAATTTCTGGAAAGAACAAATATTCACTTGGTATTATCTCTTTTGCTCTTGAAGAAGTTTGCCAAAATAATTTAATCCGTGAAGGTCCTTGTAGTTGGACAAATTCAATTTTTATCCAATAGAATTTATTTTCTTCCATATTATATTCAAAATAGCAAGAATCGCACGGACTATTTAAGTGATCAAAAACATTTTTATTATTTAAATATATTCTAATTCCATCATCTGAACTTATACTAAAAGTAAACAGATTATTTTCAGGTGAGACCAAAGCTCCAATCCATCTTATTGAAATAAAATCATTTAAATTATTTATAATATTAGCATTTTCTTCCCATTTAAAATCAATTTTGTAGTCAACTTTTTCATTAATAAAGGGCTCCAAAAACCAAACATTGTCATAATATTGTCCTAAAAGGCCACCTCTGATCAATTGGTACACAAAAATTGTAATTTTTCCATTTCCGAAAATTGAATATTTGGCATTATAATCTCCATCCGTATCACTTATTTTTTCAAAAGTTTTAATTATATAATTTTCCTCAGAGTCAAAAATGCTTTGGGTATTTTCATTTGTTTGTCTTTCACACACAAATTTGTTGTTTTCATTCTTTAAAATACAATAATCTTGAACTTGGAGCATAAATATACTCTCGACTGATGTCATTTTTTCATTATTATTATTATATGCCTCTAATTTAATCTCTACCGAAGGTGTCGTTGAGGAAAAATTTTCTAAGCCATTCCCGGACAAAATGCAGTTTTTTGAATCAGCCAATTTTTTAATTTCAATTTCTTTTTTTGCTGAATTGTCTACATTCTCAAGAAATTCAGGTTTAATGGAAGAAACAATGTAATTAATAGGATATATATAAAATTCATAAATATTGCCTGGTTCAATGTTGTCACTTATTATTATAGAAGTTTCTGTACAAAAAATTTCTTTATATTCACTACTTGGTTCTGAAGAAGCTCCTGAATTATTTTTATTCTTATATTTAATTAAGTAATTTTGAATAGGAGACCCGCCATCATCAATCGGGGGATTCCATGATAAAAAAACTTTATTTTCAGTTGAAGTGAAATAATTTATATAAGTATCATCTATTTTGGAGGGGACAGTTGCACAATAAAATGAGCTCTTTGGAGAATTCTCTGAAGCCATACTTGATGTTGAATAACTATAATATATTAATATCTGTTTTCCTTTCTCGCAGTTAATATCTATTATATTTTGAGGAATTTCTTCTATTTTTTCCTCATCTTCTATTATATAAGTAAATTTATAATTTTTATTTGGAGAATCCCCTATTTCATCCGCTTTTATTTTTATTTTTTTCTCATTAGTATCATAAGACACATATTGTGGAGCGTTAGGTATTGTACAAGAAATAAATATCATTTTTATATATAGCAATGATAGAAAGAAAAGAATATTATTTATTTTAACCATTTTTATTTTTGAATTAATTTCAATAAATAGAATTTTAATAATCAAATTTAAAGCAAATATTTAATGGAAGAAATGGGGATTGGGGATTGGGGATTGGGGATTGGGG
>JAJMZR010000011.1:0-16723 GCA_023807225.1 Epidinium caudatum
ATCCCCAATCCCCAATCCCCAATCCCCAATCCCCAATTTGAGGATTTTTTAGTTCATGATTTAAATTTTTAATAAAAATATTAAAATTCTTTTTTCAAATATTATAATTATATATTTAAATAAAAATTTTAATCAAGATTTCATTTTTTGACTTTATATTTTTATTCCCCAATTAAGCCTAACACACCATAATCGTCATTATTCTCCGAAAGATGGATAGCTTTTTTATCTTCTTCTCCTATTAATTGATAAAAGGCATAGGCTTGTCCTACATTCAAATTAAAATCGTGAAGTAATTCATCAATATTTTCCATTAAATCTTCTTCTTTTCCTATTTTTTCTTCCCATAAATCTTCTCTACTCAATTCAAAGGATAAAACCCTATCTTCTGCTATATCTGTTGTCTGTAAATTTCCTGCCAAATATCTTGATATAAATCTCCTAACTGCAGCACCTAAATCGCATAATGTGAACATTTTATTTTGATAATTCTTTAATAATTTATTAATTATTGCATTTTTTGTATCTTCAGAAATAGGCTTCTTATATTCATTTTGGAGTGTATCAGCTAAATCTTCAAAGCATAAATGTTCAAAGAAAAAGAATAAATTCATTAATTTTTGAATGGTTATTCCACTTCCATCATTATTAAAGAAATCATTGCAATCTTCAGAAAGTTTGAAATATGATGGGGCATTTCTTATAACATTTCTAATTGTGGTTTCTACTTTCATAAATCCTTGTTGGACTAAATAGAAAATAAGCATTTGCAATGAGCCGAAAAACTCTTTAAAGTCATAATTCATATTATTTTTGGCCATTTTTTCTTTGTTCATATTGTCTATATATTTTTTAATATTTCCTTTTTCTATGTCATTTAGATCTTTTTGAGGGTATTTTAAATAAAAACTACTTAAAATTTGGGATCTTCCACCTCTAAATCCCTCAGACCAAAAAGTAACAAAGTTCAATTCATCTTCTCCTTCAAATAAACAAACTCCTGTAAGGAGAATTGCTCCTAATTCTTCTTCTATAGCATCATAATCATAGGTAAATGAATTATAATCTGAATAATTTATTTTTCCGTTTTTATTAAATATATTTCTTCCAGAGAATGAATAAATAATATCATTTAAATTTTTATATTTACTAATTTCAAATTTATCATGTATTAATAAAATTTGAGATGGCTTTGCCTCATGAATAGGAATTTTTTTTTGAATAGTATCAACATAATTATGTAGAATACCATTAAAATTATTGGCATCTATTATTGGTTGCAAAAACATGTTTTGCCATTCTATGAAATTTTGGAATGCAGCTGCAAGATACATACCATAACCTAATTCTCCATTATCATTTAAGAAATAAATAAGTTTGTCATTAATATCCAAATTTTTTACTTGCATTTCTGGACGGCATTTATATTTTTTTGCTTCAAGTTTAATTTCATTCCATGAAGAAATGAATTTTTTGAATTTTTCTTTAAATATATCACTTTTACTTATTTCTTCATCTTTTAATATTTTTCTTTTTGCTTCTTCTCTAGAGATTCTGAAAGAGTAGTTTTCTATCATATAATTTGTAAAATCATTGAAATCAGGAAGAGATTTCAATTTTTTAACTCCTGGAATTTCTTGTAATAATTGATTTATTAAAGGATATTTTGGCTTTTGGTCCATTCTTTTCACAAAGTCTTCTTCAGTTTTATATTTTGTTAAAATGAAATATTTGAAAAATGGATATTCGTCATTTTTATAATTTATTTCATTTGGTTCAACTAATTCTGTGATTATTACTTTTATATTATTATTTGACAATTTCAATTGATTTTTATTTTCTTCTTCATACTTTACTCTATAATTTGGATATTCTTTAATGCATTCTGCTATTAATTTTTCAACATCGTTTTCAAAATTATCTCTATCTTCTGATTTAGTTAAATAAGCACAATCCTTGACTTTCTGTGACAATGTTTTAAAAATCATATTAATAAAAATTTGGATTGAATTTATGTTTAGTTTTTGCAATGATTCTTTTAATAAATTCCAATCAGTTTGAATTATTTTGATAATAGTCATATTTTGAATTAAATTATTATTTAAATTTTCTTCAGAAATATAACCTAAACAATAACCATAGAATAAATGGCAATATGAAATAAAGTTTAATAAACGATATCCAATATTTGATAAATTTCTGACTTTTTTATTTTGATTTTCAAAGAAATCTCTTGAAATTGAATTGAAGCCACGACTGGAATTCTTCCTAATAGGCTCTATTATTTTTTTTATATAATCATCCAAAAGGATGTTTGGAATATTTTCATCAGGATCTTTCCATCTTGACATTTGTCCGACTTTTTGTTTTGCATCTTTGAAAATTCTGTAATGACCATCTCTTATAACCATACCATGGTTTGAAGCTCCTTTATCTTTAATAACTTTTGGTCCATATCCAATATCTTTTTGACATACTGGACATTTTGAAGTTCTATTTCTAGTTGGAAAACCGCATGGATCTATATTATAATAATATCCACAACTGCAAACATAGCATCCACATCCATCTGGATTAAGTTTAAAATGTAATTCTATTGTTTCTAAAGTTTCTAAATGCAGATCTTCTTTTATATCACATCCAGGAATATAACAACTTTTAATAATATCATTATTATCTTTTTGTAATAAAGATCTATATAAGCATTTTTCATTTTTATTATTATTTAAAGTATTAACACAAAACCTGAATCCATATAATAGTATTTCAAGAAGTTGTTGATTTATTATTTTCTTTTCATCAAGTAATTTTTCTCTCATCTTGTTCATGAAAGTTTGATCATCATAAAATAAATTGAATAATTTTCTCATATTTTCATTTATATTATATTCTATATTAAATAAATTTTTTGTCCAAGCACAAAATAGTTGATATTCATTTTTTTCGGACAAATAATCTTTTAAACCCAAATTAGAAATAATTTTATTTATTGTTAATGATACAAATATATCTATATCATTATTTTTTATCATATTTATGAATTTTGGAGAAGGTTCATTAAATTTAGTATTTCTCATATTTTGTAATTGTTCTGATTGCTCATTATACTTATTATAATCATCTTGGTCTAAAGGTAAAAAGAAATATGATAGCATTACTTCTTCTTCTCCTGAATCTAAATTAAATTGATCACCAAATGTAATACCTATATTTTTGTAATTGAAAATTTTCAATTGTTCATAATTGCTATCTAAATAGCTATAAAGCAATTTAAATATATATATTTTTATCACAAGTTCAAAGTTCTTATTTTTTATATTTTTTATAACTTCCATAATATCTTTACAACTTCCAATTTCTTTGGATCTTTCTTTCATAAAGAATACTAATTTACTTAAATACATTTTGACGAATACAATTGAATATAACTTGCATAAATGCATATTTTTAGTTTTATTATTATCTTCATTATCATCAATAGTTGAAATCCTATCTAAAAATTCTATTAATTCTTTGAATGCTTCAAAAGAATCACCAAATAATATTCCAGTTAGGTTTTTAACTTTTGAATTCTTATTATCATCTAAAAATTTACGATAAGATTTTAACAAATCTTTTTCATCTAATTCTGGAATTAATTCAAAAAAGACACTAATTTTTCTTTCTAAAATATTCATTATTACTTGATCTAAAAATTCATTTTTAGTGTTATTTATTTTTCTAAACAAAGGAAAGTTTTCATCATAGAGCATTTTTAAATTACCTCTTATTTCATTTGGATCATCTTCCAAAGAGTTTTCCAATATAATTCCAATTAATTGAGAACTATTTATAATGAAATCATTATTATTTAATATTATTTCGAGTATTATTTCCTTATATTTATCACAAGATATTTTGATATATTCTTTCAAGAATAAATAACTTAAAACTTTATATAAATTAAAATCTTTATTTTGGCCTAATCTTTCCATTAAAAATTGATAAAAGTCATTTAGTTTATTGCATAATTGTTCTTGATTACCATCATTATTCAAACGAGTTTGGGTACCAAAGAACTCTATGATTTTACTGATGTTTTCAATTGTAACAATTTTATTAGCATTAAAAGCATCAAATAATTTTAATATTTCTTCTAAAGAAAATACTTCCTTTGAATGAAGAATCAAGTTATTTTCCAATTTTAGTGCATCTTGAAGTATTTCTTTATAAGTATTAATTAAATCAAATAAATCATCCTCTGAATATTGGCCTTTAATGTCATAAATTTGAGAATTTGAAGTAATTACCCTAAGAATTGAATCCATAGATAGGAAAAATATTTCATTTACTGGAATAGTAAACTCTGGGTTCCTCTTAGATATTTCATATTTAATTTCATTTTTTTCAATAATTTCATTAATTTGTCTATTTAATTCAGGTATTTTCATATTTAATTTAGAAAATATTTTTTGCAAAGAAGAAATTTCATCAGCATAACATTCCACAAAATTAAAAGTTTTAGCAATTGATTTTTTAACTTCTTCTTTTTCATTTTCGTTTTTTTTTAAATATATATTTAGAATTTGTTCTCTTTTTTTAACCATTAAATCTAAAAATTTTTTATTTTCATCTAAATTGTCTATAATTAATATTTTCTCTTCTTCATTTTCTTCATTTTGGTATTTTTTCTTATTCAAATTATGATTTAGGAATAAATTATAGTAATCATTTATTATTATATTATATAGTTCATCACTTGATTCCTTATTATTTGTAATAATATTTAATAATTTTCCTTCTTTTTCAATCATATTTATAGTGGAATTTTCATAAATATTAAATTTGTTGAAATAGTTATTTATTGCTTCTTGTTGTTTATTTACATCCTCTTCATAATTTCCTCTTAAACTATCTTCATTTTTTCTATATTCAACAATATTTTCTCTTACCATTTTTAATATATCATCAAGCATAGATTTTATTCCTGGTAATTTGAATCCAAACATAATATCAACTTTATTATATCTTGGCTTTTCTGTTATTTTAATTTTACCATCATTAAATATAAGATTATCTAAATAAAACTTCATCATTTTTACTACAAGGGAATTTTTTGAAATACCTCCTTCTTTTTTTTTTGGTTCTTCATATAGATTCATTTCTTCTTCAATTACTATTTTATTAATATTATTTGGGTTTTCTTGTTGGCATAGTTCTCCTTCTACAGAATTAGTTAATAAGGATGAAAAAAATTGATCTTTTTCTAGTCTGAAAAACAATACATTTAAATTTGATTTATATATTTTCAATATTTTGCTTTTAATCAATGATAAAATATCAATTTCATCACCACGGAAGGCATTTTTATCTTTAAATATTTTTTGGATTACATCCTTTTCATTATTTGATATTTGTTTAATCAGATAATCATTTAATAAATCTCTTATTATTTTATGACTAGAAATTAGTTCCATTAATCTATTAATATAATTTTCTTGATTGAGACCTTTATACGGTGAAAAAATATTATATTTCATATAACTAATAGTTGTATAAATATTTGACATTAATTCCTTATCAACATCAATACAACTATTAACTAAATTTTCGTTTTCTATTTCCATTAATTTATCGATCTGTAAATTATCATCACCATTCAAATTATCTATAAATATTTGATAATATCCAGATAAATTAGATAAAGTTTCTCCCAATATTTTTTTTTTAAATTCCATTTTTTCATTTTTATTTTTCTTTTCGATATTTTTTAAATCATCTTTTAGTACTCTTGATAAATAAACTACAAAAACGAAGCATTTAGGTGATTTATTATTATAGTTTCGCTCTTTATCTTCTATGAAATATTTTATGTAGTTCATAAAGTCAACTTCATAAGGCAAAAATTGAATAAGACATACTTTCATATTTTCTTTTTCAAAGAAATTATCTAATATTCTTTCTAATTGATTTTCACTTTTCAAAGAACTAATTTGTATTTTTTTAATATTATTTTCATTTATAGGACCAAATATTTCATTATTTATATTTTTTAGGTTTATTTTTTCCAAAATATTGCTAAAAGTATAAACCACATTTTTGTTAATTTTCACATGTGCTAAGAAATCAGAAAAATTAGTGTGAATAGCTTTTCCATAATAATTTAAAATTGAATTATAATATTTCTCATTTTTTTGTCTAAACTGACTACAATTCATAACAACTATAATGTCTTGTGGTAAAGTTAATGCAATTTTACTTAGTACATAATCTATTATATCGTCTTCTTCTTTGCTAGTTTTATAGGCATTGTATATAAGTGCTTGAATTTCATCTTTGTTGCAATTAATCAATAATTGCGACAAATCATAGTTTATTCCTTTTAATTCTTTTTCATTATATTTTATTAATTCTTCCAAAGTTGATTTAATCTTTTCTGATAATTGAATTAAATCTTTATCTAATAAATATTCAAATGATATTATATGCTTTTCAAATCTATTTAAAAAAGGAGCTTCTTCATTGTCAATTTTATCTAAATCTACATTTATTATACATCTGAAATTATTATTTACCATAGAATAAGTATTAATAGTATTACCTATTGCTAGACGTGCATAATTTTTATTTCCTAAAATTGTAAAGTTTTGATTGAACAAATCATACATTGCAGGATACACTGATTCTAAATTATTCAATACTATAACATCACCATTTTCCATATGGGTTTGCATTTTATTTAATATTTTAAGAGAATATTCTTCAGAATTTAAATCTTCTTTGAATATACTTCCAAAACAAAAGCTATATTCTTTTTGTTCTTCAGATATTATTGAAGATAATAAAAATGAGCTTAAGGAAGATTTTGAAATAATTAATAAATATCTGCTATATAAATCATTTATATTATCTTTTATTCTTTGGACAACATCATATTCTCTACTTACTTGGATATTAGGATATCTTTCTTTAAAAATATTTTTAAAAATTTCAAGTGAAGTTTTTTTATCATTATCATTAAATTGTATTCCTGCAAAATTTCTTTCAATACTTAATATTCCGCATTCAACCAAACTATCCTCATTTAATTCTTGTTTTGCTTCTTTGGCAATCATATTTCTTGAAGCATTCTTGACTAAATGATAAAAATCTCTATTACCATGAAAATCTTCTTTTCCATCTAAATTATGCTTTTTTTTCAAAAAATCTTTATATTTATAGTAAGTAAATCCTAAATTTTCATAAAAATCTTTATTTATTTCAGCCAAATTTTCGTTATATGATTTTCCTATAATTAAAGAAGTTTCTTTATTATCATCTTCATTTGGTTCAGGAATAGATATAGATATTCCTCTATTCATTTTTGATGCATCTAAAACCCAATTTGATATACCAACAAAAGCAACTTTTTTATCCCCTTCATTTTGGTCATATTCCAATTCAGAATGTATTACCTTTAGAGGATTGTTTGGTGAATGTTCTGCGAGTCCCATTTCATCAAAATATATCATTGATATATTTTTTTCTTTATCATCTTTTGATAATTTTTGGTAGCTGGAACGAGCTTTATGAAAAATATTTTCTACTCCTTTTGATGTACTAATTAATGAGCCTTGATAAGAGTGGACCATAAGTTTTGGGTAATTTTTCAGGAAAAGAGACTCAGAGGAACCACCTTGCATTGATTTATTTAATAATTGGAAACTCAAGGATTTACTGCAACCAGGTTTACCTACTATAAATATTGGTACTTTATTATTTATTGCAACAAACAAAGAAAAAATATTTTCCAATAATGCTCTATTTTCTGCTATACCTTTATCAAGTTTTATATTTTTAACTATAAAATTCTCTTCTCTTAAAGGTAGATCATAGAAATTTTTTTGCATAACTTTATTGAATATTTTATTCATTCTTTCTAATAATTTTTCTCTCATTTCTTTTTCTGTAATTCTTAAATAATAACAAACAAAAACACTTAAATTAATGCTATAAATTTGAAGTGTATATTCATCTAATTTTTCATAGAAATCATTATCCATAAAGAGTTTATTTAATTTTTCTTCTTGACTTACTTTTTTCCTTTTAATTAAATAACCATAAAAAAATTCATAGAAAATATTAAATCTTCTAATTTCTCTTAAGGAGACAGTTGATCTATCATTGAATTCTCTTATAAATTTATGTGCATCAATAATCAAATCTCCAGCCAAATTTTTTAATTGTATTAATTTTTGGTCTTCATTGTTCATATTTTTTTTTCCTTTAAAATATATTTTTTCAATTGATTCTTTAATGATGCATCTTATATAATCTTCCTCATCTTTTGGAGTAAGATTGCCAAAATCAAAAACAAAATTAAGCAATGAGTGAGGAAGAGGATTAACTGTATAAACCAAATTACTAGATTTTGATTTATTAATTTCTATTTTTTCTTTATCATTTAAAAAATTTTTTTGTTTAACAGCTTGATTGATATCAAGACCAATTTTTTCTTCTTTAATTCCTTTATTTTCTCTTTGTCTATATGGATTACATGCTGCAATGAAAACAATATTTGAAGGTAATGGTTTTCCTTGACAAGTATGCTTGCACATTAATTCACTTATAAGTCCCATTGATTTGCATGTATTGATTTCATCTAGGAAAACCCATAATTTAATTTCTTCGAATAATTGTCCCATTTTTTTTCTTTTTTCCCTTTCCTCTAAATTAATTTTTTCTATTTTATTTGCTTCTGGAATGACTATTTCATTGATAAAATTAATTATATCATTATCATTTGTTCCAGCGTGGATGTTTAATATTTTCATTTTATCAGACTCCCCGTTATTTTTCATCTCCGACAATTTCCTGATAAGTGAAGTTTTTCCACATCCTGTTTCCCCCATCATTATTACAGGTATATTTGATCTTATACGAAGTAGAATTAAAACCATTTTTACAAAGTTATCTGCAGTAAAAACATAATTACCTGTGATCTCTTCTAAGGATTTCCTTTCACTTCCTGTTCCACTTTCAACTGGATTTTTAATATCCAAAATGTTTTTCAATTCTTCCAAAAATTGAAATTTATTAAATTTACTATATTTTGGCAAATTTTTTAACATTTCTCTCTTACTAAAAGCTTGACTATTTTTTAATTCTAATAGGCTTTTATATTCTTGATCATCAGGGTTTTTATTTGTTATTATACTAAAAGATTCTCCTTCTCCTTCGTGGAAAAATAATAATGATGGATCTATTTTTTCATAAGAAATTACTTCATGATTGTAATTTGCTAAATCATTAACAGCTTTATTTATTTCTTTTCCTTCATCATATTGTCCACCTAATGATCTATGTACTTTTTCTTGGCCTTTCAATAAATTAGTGAATGCACCTTCAGTGAAATGTTTTGTTATTTTAATAAAGCTTTGAACAATAAATGTTCTTATATGATTTATATTTTTTTTTGTGTTTAATAATTGAGCAGCGTTTAGGAAAAAATTTTGATTCAATTTTTTCAGTTGAACGGCTAGGACATTTATAAATGAAGTTATTTGGTAATATGTTGGTTCATGTATTGTTTCCTTAATTGTATCAAAAATTAATTTTTGGCATTGTTGAGCTGGTAGTTCAATTGCTTTAATTATAGTTCTTTTGTTTTTGCACAAATCTTCAGGAGTTACATTTGGGATAATTAAATCAAATTTATCGATTTTGTTTTCATTTAAACATTTTAAATAATTAGCAACTATCTGTATATTTGAATCTAGTTCTTTGGGCACCAATAATGGAGATAAATTTGCAATTTTCATCTCGTTTATTTCAAATAAGGTTAAAATAGGAAATTTCTCAAAGAAATTAATAAAGCTATTTGGTATTTCTATTTTTATTTCAATATCTTTAGATAAATAAAATATATCTTCATCTTGTCCATAAAATCTCGTAATTAGTATTGAAAATAAAAATTCCATCATTAGCTCTGTTTGATCTGTGTCGTATAAATCTAAATGTATAACACAGTTTTTATCAATATTTAATTCTTTTAATCTTTTTATTATATCATTCCTATTAAGTACTCCTCCGAAAGGGAAATAAATCCATGTTTTCTTATTATTTTTTATATCTAGTTTAATTTGAGTTGATTTACCAACTCCAGATTTATCTGACTTTATAATTTTTATGTCACTTCCTTCATATTTTTCCTTTTCGAAAAAGTTTGGCTTTAAATTAAAAATGCTTTTATATTTTTTCATTTCTAAATTTTTATAAATATCAGAACTTTTATTTGTGTAAAGGAATATTAAGCATGAATTCATTTTTTCATTCCCCTTTTGGAAAAAGTTATCCAATAATTCAATTAGCAAAGATTTTTGCTCAAATTCTAATGCTTCTAATCCACCAATGATAAAACAAGAATAAAATTGACATTTGATGGACCTATATAAAAATGCACTAATTTCTTCTTTTGTTGTATCTTTTTTACATATTAGAATATTTTGAGCTATTGGATTATTCCCTGTTAAATATTTGAATATTTGGAATAAATCTTTTTCAAGTTTTTCACACAAAAATGTGAAAATTCCTTGGTATTTTTCTTTGATATTTTTTTTAATTAAACTTTGCTCATAAATATCTTCTATTTTAATATTATTTACTTTTAAAACTTCATTCAAAAATCTTTCACAATCATTTAATTTAGTATCTATATTATCATCATTTTCTTCATATTTAAAAGCATTAACTTTTTGTTTAAACATATCATTTGTTATATACTTTAAAAGTGAAATAATATCCTTATTTTTGTTATCATTTTGATTTTTAAAATTATCATATAATAAATTATATTGACGTCCATATAAAGCTCTAATTAAAGTTTTTTTTTCATATGCTTCTTTCTGCTTTAATTCTAAAGAAGATAATATATTTTTTAATTCATCTATTATTTCCTTACAATTATTTTTTTTCTGTTTATCTTTGTAATACTCATTATTAATAATAAATTCATCATCTTCATCATTTTTTTCTATTCTATTTTGTTGATTTTTATTTGTAATATTCAAAACAATCATTACTTCTATTGTCCTAGGATATCCTTTAGAAGATAAATCATGTAAAATATTAGAAATATTCATTATTTCATTTACATTTTCAATGAAACATCTATATCCTGAAATCATTTTTTTTGATAATTGGGCCCTTGTTTTTAAATCTATTATATTTTCTTTTGTCAATTGTATTTTTTTCTTTTCTTTACTTTTTTGCTCTTTTTGCATATATTCACATATAAAAGATTCATGTTTTTTATTTTTTAATGTAAAAATTGCTCCATCAAATAGAGAATATATTTGATATTTTAACATTTCAGATTTATTCAATGAAGATTGTAAATTTTTTATTTGACTATAATTATTAACAAATTTCTCGAAATATACTGAAATATCTTTGGTATTAGAAGCTTTTATTTGCAATGAGTTTATAACATCTATATCCTTTTGATTTTTTAAATCTTTCGATTTTCCCAGGAATTCAATGCATTTTTCCATATCTAAAATATCATTTACTGTTATAAAATTGTCTTCAATTTCTAAAGATAATTCTTGCAAATTACGACAATCTTGGAGTGTAGTATTTAACAAAAGTACACAGGATTCAGGTTGTTGCTCCAGTTTTAATAAAATATCAATAAATTTATTTTCTTTATTATTTATATCAAATCCATATTTATATAATATTTCTTTACTTTTTTTAATGTTATTAATATCTCTATTATTTTTTAGAATAATACTAATCATATTTATATCATCTGAAAAGTTGGTTTTTTGGCTTTTTAAATTTCCAATAAAAGTGATTATAGCTTTTGCCACATTAAAAATATATTCTTTTTGTGATACTAATAATATATTTTCATATATTTCATCCAAATTTTGACCTTCAATTTCAAAAATTTCTGCCATTGTTTTTATTTCATTCATCAGACCTTTTTCATTTCCACTAAAAGGTCGGAGAGATACTTCTAAATTATGTTGATTTATTTTATAAATTCCATTGTTTTCAAAAAGGTTTTTAAATTCATAAAAGTTATTTTCTGCATCTTCTAAACATTTTTTTTCGTCATTATTGAATTTATTTTTTGATTCTTTATAAATTTCATTAAAGAATGCACTATTTTTATTTTTTAAACTTTTTACTCCAATATTATAATATTTTTTAAAGTAAGTTTCATATAATGCTTTATTATTATTTTCAAAATGGTTTAAACCATTTGTTTTTATTTGTTTAAAAATATTTGAAATTTCTTGTATTTCTTTTTTTTTTGTTTGTGTGAAAAACGCTATTAAATAACGCATAACAAATTGTATATTATTTGTAATTACTTTCAACTCATTCATTTTATTATTTATTTTTTCAAAATTTTGTTTTGCTTTTTCTTCATTTAAAAAATAAATATGCAAAAGTCTATCAAACAATATTTCTTTTAAGTTTATATTTGGTTGGTTTTTAAAAAAAATATCAACAAGATTATAATTGACCTCAAGTTTATCTATTTTATCCTGCAATTTTTCTATTGTTTCAAATAAGTTTTTGATATATCCACTACCAAATTGCTCTTTTGATTTTTCTTCTATTATTCTTTCTCTAATTAAACTTTTAATGAAAGAATAATTTTCATTTTCTTTTGGAGTAAAAAAGTCCTTTTCTTGAATATTAAACTTATTTAAATGTGAAAATATTTCTTTTCTATAATTTTTGCATTCTTTTAAAAATTTAATTAAAATTGTTGACTTTTGAGTTTTTATAATATAGTTAACAATATTATTTTTTGTTTCTTTCGATATGCCAGGATATGAATTTGCTATATTAATATAAATATTATTTATCACTTCACCGTTCAATTGTCCAATATTATCTTTTAAAAAGCTTTCAGGATTCAATTTCTTTATATCTATTATATAAATTAATTTAGATGTATCATCAATAAAATTTGGACATGTTTTAAGTGAATAAGTATTTAATAATTCTATAAATCTTTTTTTCAAAGTGAAGCCATACTCATATATTGGTTCTTCAGTATTATTAATCTTAAATAGTTTGAATAATATTCCAAAATCTTTCATTTCAGTAACCAGTGAAGCAATTTTATCAGAGAACTCACTTATTTGGGCATCAAAAATATTTTTAAAATTAATTTTTTCCCAATATTTGTAAAAATCATCGTTTAATGTGGAAATATCAATTCCATTAAATATATCTAAAGGTCTATATATCTTATTTGTTTTATACTTTTTATCATTATAAAAAATATCTTTGCAAATAAAATCTAAAACTCCTTGATTTTTAAGCTTTCCTTCTTTTATCATATTTAATCCAGTTTCATGTACTAAAGTATCATCAATTTTTAATTTAAAATCATTATCCATTTTTCTTATTACATTAAAAATATCATTTAAATATGATAAATTTAAAAAATTTTTATTTTTGTTATATTCTTCATATTTTTCTAAAATATCAGGTGAAAAATTAATTAGTTTTATCATTTGATCTGATTCAGAAGTTTGTAGCTTTTCAATTTCTTCTTTTAACTTCATCATATCATCCTCTTGTTTAGGAATAACATATTTTTCCGTATCAATGGGTTCTGTTTTTTTATCTTCTTTATTTAACTCAACATCATATAATTTTCTTATTTTTTCTCTTTTATTATTTATTACCTGAAGAAAATTGATAAAATCTTTTCCAACATAAAAAAGGGATGTTAAAATTTCATTAAAATCATTTGATTTTTCTATTAAAGTACAAACTTGATTATTGCTAAGAATTAAATTTTTTAAAAAATCTTGATATTTTAATAATCTGGCACATAAAGAATCAAATATTTTTTCATCTTCAAGAAATTCTTTGAGGTTTTCCTTTTGGAAATTCATATCAAAGAATAGAACAACGAAATAAAATAAATCAGTAGCATTTTTTCTGGAATTTTCATTATCTACTCTTATTTTTTCGGGTTTCTTCACTATCAAATTTAATATATTTTTCAATTGCTTCATTTTAGTTTCATTTGCAGTTCCTAATCCTTTAACTTTTTCAGGTTTAAATGACATTAAATGTCTATGAACTATTTTTGTAGTAAAGCATTCCAAAAATATCATAAGATAAAATAAAAAGTCAAATTTCTTTTCTTTTCCAGCAAATAGTAATTGAGTAGACATTATAAATTCTTCGCTTTCTTTTGCACTTTGTTTTATTTTTAATTTTTGCCTTAATAATTCAACATAAATATTAAATTGTTGTTCATAGGTAATTTGTATAACTTCAACTTTATCCATTTTTAAATTGTATTCAAAAAAATCTTTATGAATATCCCTAATTTTAATAGCATATTCCGACTCATTTGAATCATTATCTTTATCTTTCATAATAACAACAAAGTCAAAAGGCCCTTTATTTTTTACTTTCATTAAGTCATCTGGAAAAATTTTAAATCTATAAACTCTGGAAACCAAAGAATTTCTTATTTCAGAACTATCTTTTTCATGCATCAACTCAAGAGTATTTGAATCCTTATAATTTGGAGATAAATAAACTTCTAATCGCTTGGATTTCTCATGACTTTCAAATACACCGTGTCTTCGATGATGCATAATGTTTCACCTGGTAAAACATAATGGTACAATTCCGAAAGTCCGGCGACATCAGTATCCACATAAAGCGGTTCATCAAAGATATCCTCATACTGAGCAATTGCATTGTCAATATGCTTGGTATCTCTAGGAGAAATATCTCCTCGCTTTTGGTTTTCCAGATGCGTCTTTTCCTTTTTCACCATACGATGAGAAAAGTACTTGGCATCTGTTTCCTGTTTCATAATGCTTGCTGCATCTTCCAAAATGTGTGTGCCAAGGGGCTTTGCCTGATGTGTAATATTTTTCTATCGAAGTCTAAGTCCTGCAAAGCAATACTCCTTACTTCCATGCACCTTAAACCTGTATTAGCCCCCTAAAAGGCTGGAGATATGTATAGAAATAGATTGACTTATTAAAAAGTCACTAAATTTTAAAAATATGAGTATCATCAACAGAAAATGGAGTGAGGCACAAAAGTTGTAAATCATCCAGGAAGTAGAAATGTATGGCTTGCAAGAAACGCTACGCAGGTACAATTTATCTCAATCACTTTTTTATAAATAGCGAAGATGGTAACAAAAGGAAGAGAAAATACTATTGATGGTCTGTGTAGTTGCTTAGTTAGTGTGGCGTGAAATGCCTTATATCGTTGATTTTATATCACATGAACAGCTTTATTTTTATAACTACATGTTTATTTTCCTGTAGTTGGTTTGGGGCTTTTAAGATGTGCTATTGCTTGTAGCAAATATTTGTATCGTTCTTTGTTTTTTACAACTCTATTATTATTTCCAAGTTTTTTAGCATCAATGTCATTACCCTCATAAGAAAAACATTTGCAGGCGATTTTGTAAATGCCCATTTTCTTTTTGCAAACTGCTTCACTTCCCTTTTCTTTTAAGTTGTTGTGCAAAAGAAAAATAAATCTTGCAAGTTCATTCAGATCACCTTCCCATGATATTTTTTCTTTTACTCCCCCTTTTATATTGAACAAACTATTGAAAACACTTTTTGTGGTAGCTTTATCTATAAAATTATTGTTCCGCAGCACATTATAACAACTTTCTGTATCAACATTGGCAAGTAATTCAAAATAATTTTGTATTGGAATTGCATCTTCTTCCAGTTTATCTATTTCATTAAAATATGGTTCAAACACTCTATAAATGATAGTTCCAAAATAACCGATAGAATTTTTAAGTAATTCCACATATCTCTCTATGTAAATAGGTTTTATAGAATTATCGTCTGTTTTAATTTCATGTAGTACAACTTTTGGAAATGGTTCATCATAAGATTTATTAAATTCATCAGCCCAACTTCTTCTATCATAACAAAGTTCTTTATAAAAATTACTTCGCTGTTCCTTGTTTAATACTCTGACATATGTTTGTAATGTTTTAATAGTTTTTATTCTATTTTTATTGCTTATTAAAAAGGTTTTTGTTTTTCTAATTGATTTAATTAAAGCGAGTTCTTTGATAGGAGGTGGTATAACATGATATTTATATTGTCCATTATTTTCATTTATCAATAATTTTGATTTGTCTTCAAAAATAATAATAGTGTTATTTTTCTCTTTATAACAAGTAATAGCACTTTCTTTATCACTTAAATCAAATTCTAATTTGTCCAGAAACTCTTTATTGACAAAATCAAATCCTGTATTAAAATTTTGCTCAATTTCACTTAAATCTCCAAAAACTGTTAGATTACTATAAATAATTGATTCCAATTCTCCAACTGAAAATTTATTTAATTCATCTTCTATTTTTTTAAAATTTTTTTCTTGTTCTTTCTCAGAAAAATAATCTTTATTTTCTTCATAATTAATTTTTTGTTTAAAATTGTTCAAAAATTGTTTTGAGATCATGTATATTTTTAAATCTTTTTCTGTTTTCATTGCTTCTGAAAATTTTTTATAGATTATCGCTGCTTCAAATATTTGATTTATATATTCATGTTTTAATTCCTGAGTTCCAGGATTCAAAGATTCTACTTTTTTTATATCTTCTGACATTAGTTAATTTTATTTATTTTAATTAATTATTATTATATTAAATGATTAATATTATTTTATTTAACTTTCTGAAAATATTAAATGCATGGGGATTGGGGATTGGGGATTGGGGATT
>JAJMZR010000012.1:0-16513 GCA_023807225.1 Epidinium caudatum
AATCCCCAATCCCCAATCCCCAATCCCCAATCCCCAATCCCCAATCCCCATTTATTCTGAATCTCATTTTGTGTATATGAATTTAAATAAATATTTAATTATTAAAATTTAATTATTATTTTTTAAATATAATAGGTTTATCAGAGTAAGGATAACTATCTGAATATTTATTAATATTTGATCGACAATCAAATTTAACATTAAATCCTATTCTTCTTGATTGTTCATCAACATTTTCTATTAACTCTTCTCTTATTTTAATTAAAAAAGAAAAAAAACCATTTATGATAATTTTATCATCTTCTCCTTTAGTAATAAACATTGGATTTATATCTGCATCTTTTTTATCATACGGGACTATAGTATATATATCACTTATAGGGTTTTTTGTTATATTAATTTTGGTTAAATTTTTGTTTACTTCAATAAATTCATACATCATTCTCAATTTATATATTTCTTTTGCAAATTGTTTGTCCTTTATTTCTATATTATCTTTATATCTAATATTAACTTTGCTATCCCCAATATTGTTTGAGCTAAGTGATATATGTTTTAATTTAGGAAAAATTTGAGCAATATTTTTATTTAAATATATCTCAAAAAAAGTATCATCCAATTCATTTCCATTTAAATTTAAATTATTTAAATTAATAGGTTCTTTTATATTATTAATAAAATTAAATAAAGTTTCACAAGATAATTTATTATAAGAAAGAACTAATTTTTTTAAACTCATTAATGTAGAAGGACCGATTTTAAATTTTGAAAAATATTCTTTACTAATTTTTCCTGGTATATAAGATAGATTTAAATAACTAATGGAAGTAAATTCATCATTTGAGATTGTTTTATATAATTTCGTATAATAATCTTCTCTAAATTTAGAATCCATTAAATACATGTTACCACTTTTTAAAATAAATACATCTTCACAATCTTCAAAATTCTCTTTGTTAAAATAATTTTCACATAAATTAATAAAATTCAGTGATGGGAAGCTTGTTTTATTATATATAAATTTAGTCAATTTATTTTTTCGGAAATCCAATTCTTTCATAGCTCTAAATATTTCCATATCATTAGATATTATTTGAGTAAAATCTATTTTAGAAATATTATTATTGGCAAAAGATAATATTTCTAGATTATCTCTTATACTTTTTGATTTAAGTAAATATTCTTGAACAATAGACTGAAATTCGTAGTTAACATATCCATTTTTGACTAAATATAATTTCCTCAAATTTGTTGACATATTTTTAAAAATATCAATTTCTAAAGATTGACAACTCTTAATTCTTAATTTAGTCAAATATGGAAATAAATATAAAATATTATAGTTTTTAAATGTTAAATTTTCTAATGAAAGTCTTTTCATTTTAGTAAAAGAAGTACTTTTGATAAAATATGCATCAGCTTCGTTAATATTTTTCATTTTTAATTTTATAATATTATTTTGATTATCAGATATAGTTCTTATATCTGCTTCTTTTTTTATTTTTCTTTTTTTTTCTTCTTCTGCTGATAAAGCAATTTTTTTATTATCTTCCCCAAAATAAGATTTTGGATTTTGAATTACTAAAGAAAGGTTTTTGCATTGACATTGCTTTATTATAAAATCTTTAAAATTAGAATCTAAATTACTTTCATTAATTGTTTTATTAAAATTGAAATTTTCAAGATTTAATTTTAATAAAAGCCAATTTTTGGCAATATTACTTAATTCTTTTTCATAAAAAATAGTCATAGGATTTTTATCAAAATCTTGGCAAATAGATAAAAATACCTTCAAACTTTTCATATTTTGCTTTATACTTTCTAAGATTGCTGAATGAGTTGATATAATACTTTTTATAGTTGATAACTTTGCTTCATTTATTTTAAAAATTATATTCATCTTTTCTTCATCTTCAGCACCATTTAAAATATCCTCTAATTTAAAATATTTTATCATTTTGAATGTATTTATATTAATATTTTTATTTATTTCTGAATTAAAAGATTCGTATTCATTTTTGATAGCATTTATTTCTGAATTGAAATAATTTATAGAAGATGAATACATTTCTTCTAATGAATTCATTATTTTTTGAATTTCATCTCCATATATTATCTTTAATTGATTCATTGGATAAGATTTTAAATTTTCTTGACTTAAATTAATGATTTCATTTTCATTTTGTAAACTCATTTATTATTATTTAAAATATTTAAAAATAAAAATAAGAAAATGATGTTTCTGCTCATTTTTTTCATTTTCCAAGAAATAAAGCAATTTTAATGCTTGAGATATTCCAATTTTTGAATATTGAAATATTTTATTAATTTCTTCTTCAATTATTTTAATATCATAATGTAATGGCCATAATTCAATGTTAATTAAATTATTTTTAAGTTCCATTTGAAGATTAATATTTTTATCACTTTTACCATATAAATATCTAGTAATATATTTTCTTATTGCGGAACATAAATCTTTTTTAGAAATATTATAATTATTTGTTTCAAAATAATTTTTGTCTAAATACTTTTCAAATTGTTTATGATTATTTTCATCAAGGTCTTTCTGAAAAGATAAGTCAATATTACTTTTTATTGTTTCCCAAAAATTCAATTCTATGAATTCCATTAAATCAATTAAGCATTCAATAGTAAGATTTATCTCTTTAATAGAATTAAAAAGATTATTGATAACTTTAAAATTATATTTTCCTTTAAATTTTGTAATTATTGAATAAATAGTTACATTTGGTTCATAATTATAGTCCAAAATAATATCAATTATAACTTGTAAAGAAAAATAAAGTTCTTTATAATCATTTTCTTGGCTTTTGATACAATTTGTGATTATTTCTAATTCTTTATCAGTTAATTTCCTTTGTTGATATTTATTGATAAAGCTCACAGTTATTCCACTTCTTTTACCTGTAAAACTTTCATATTGATATATAACTGTTCTGTATTCAGACTTAAAACTTTTAATATTAAGTAGAATATTAGATGCTAATTGCTCTTCTATTTCATCAAAATTATAAATAATTTTATTATCTTTCCTAAATGAATTATCAATGATTAAATCATACAAAATATTATCATCATTATTTCTTTTTCCTTTAAAATTAATTTTTAGATTTGGTAATTTTATTATTTGATCTTCATAACAATCTTGTATCATTATTTTAGTTTCAAACAATCCTTTATAGCAATTTAATTGCTCATTTTTTGAATTAATTACATTATTAATAAATGAATTTTGCCAT
Organism: Epidinium caudatum; assembly: GCA_023807225.1. Lineage (NCBI taxonomy): Eukaryota > Ciliophora > Litostomatea > Entodiniomorphida > Ophryoscolecidae > Epidinium > Epidinium caudatum. Next base: position 3,264 of record JAJMZR010000012.1, read on the forward strand.
TTGGCCATTTTTTCATAAATAGATAATAAAATTGTTCCATAATTTTTTTCTCCTGAGATATCTAGACATAAATCACTTAAAAATAAGTCATCTTTAAATTCTAAAAATTCTTCTTCTACATTAAAATCTTCTTCTTTTTTTAAATATACTAATAATTTTTTATATATTTCTTTAAATTCATCTAATAAATTCAGTAAATCTTTATCTATGATATGATCTCTAACTTTTAATTTCTTTGCATCATCTCTAGAATAATTAAAAGAGCAGAAATCAATCATGTAATTACATATTTTATTAAAAATAGGCAAATAACTCAAAAATTTAATTTTTTTTTTGAATGATTTATTATTTATTATTATGTCAAGAATTGGATATTCTTCTTTATTTTGCAAATTAAATTTTTCTATGAAATCTTCATCGCTTGGCATTTGAGAAATATAAAAATAATTAAAATTGGGATATATATTTTCAGGATATAAATCACTTTTATATTTTTCCTCAATAATGGCTTTACTAAAATAAGGATTCATATTAATAATATTATAATTCATACTCTCAAAATTTTGCTTTATTTTAATATCACTTAATGCCCTATTAACTATTTCATCAATTTCTTTCTCAAAATTAATTGCATCTAATTTATTTGTAAAATTTTCTGCTTTATTTAATTTTTCAATTATTGAATTAAATATAATATTTAAAAATAATTCAATTTTGTATGTCAGAGATTGCTCCAAAAATTCCCAATTATTTTCTAATATACTAAAACAAGTCATTGATTTTACTTCATATTTTACCATATTTTTATCTTTTATAAAACCTTCAATATTTGAATAAAAAATAAATGAATATAAGATGAAATTTAATAATCTATATGCAGTTTCACTCATTTCTCTGACTTTATTATCATTTTTTTCAAAAATACTTTTATCAACAGATTTTAAACCTTTTAAAGAATTATTATTATCCTCATCTATTGGGAAGTTTCCTGGCATAAAATTATTATCCAAAGTTGAAGATATATTTTTTGTTAATAAATTATGATAAAATAAATTTTTATTGTTCAAATTTTCTTTTTGGTTTATTAACACTGAAAAAACGAATCTTAAAGCAAAAAGCAATATTTTAATTTTTTTTGCATTTTCTTTATTTTTATTTTTTGTTGATGTATCTAGGTTTATTTTAGGTAAATATTTTTCATTAAATACTTTATCATTAAATATTTTATTTAAAAATAAAACAATATTTTCATTTATTTTATTTTGATTTATATAATCAATTATTGAAATTAGTAAATTATCAAAATAATTGAGATTAATTTCATCTCTTTTTTCTTTTATATTTGAATAATTAGATAAAAGTAAGAGAATTGATAAAAATGTATATAAATAATTATAGTTATTCAAAAGCATAACATTAAATGTTTTTTTATTATCATTATTAAATTTATTTTTAATCAATTTCTCAAAAAAAGTATAAAATTGTTCATTTATTATATCTAATAGCAAAAGTTGATAATCCTTTTTTTCTGAATCAATTTCAGTTGTAAAATCTTCATTAATGATTGCTTTACCTTTACTATCTAAATTTAACATTTTTTCCCAGTTTTTCCATGATTTTAATATTAATTTTAAATAATAATAATTAACTATTTTTATTTGTGGTATATCTAGCCCAAAAAGAGTTTTTTTGATTGATTCTCTTTCAGCTAATTTTTGAAACCCTTCTTCTTTTAATATTGTATCGACAAAATAATATAAATATCTTTTAATATATGCTATACAATAAATATTGATTATATTTAATAAATTTGTTTGATTAATATTAATTTTTTTTTGATAAAGAAAATTAGTTGCTTCTTTTAAACAATCTTCAGATAATAATTTTTCAAATAAATATTGATTATTCTCATAATTATTAATTATTTTTTTAAAGTGATGCTCAAAAACAATTTCAAATCTATATAAAATAAGTTCATTAATTTTTTGATTATTTTTATCATTGATTATTCTTATATTATGATCATCTCTTATAAATGAAAAAAAATTCTGTTTTTGGATTTTTCCTTTATTTTTTGTCATATTTGAAAATTGAAATATTGAATATATTAATGGAAAAGAATATTCAATTAAATTATTGTTGAAAAAATATATTTTGTTATCAAACACTATATCAAATAATTTTTCTCTATATTCACTATTATAATTATTTTTATATCTATTTATTATTAATTTGCTCATAAATTTAATATTCTCTTTTGAGTTTTCTCCAAATAATTTTATTAAAACAATATTAATAATATTTATAATTTTATGAAGATTATCTTTATCATTTGATAATAAATCATTCATATTTTGATAAATTAATTCCAAAGCAGTTTGATTATGTTTCAATTGAGATTGATTGATTAAATTAACTATTACTTCTAAAGTAAAAATTTCTTTACTAAACAATAGAAATTTTTTTTCTAATTTTAAAGCATTTTCTATGAAAAATTTTAGAGATTGATAAAAATTTGTACTATTAACATTACATTTTGTTTTTTTGTCTAAAATATTAGTTAATTGTTCTTTAAAAATTTTGCACATAGATTCTATTATATAGAAGAAGCAAAGTTTATTTACTTTACTATATATAGGATTTCTATTTGATTTCTCCATTTCAATTGTTTTATTTTCAATATTTGATTTAATGTTTATAAACAAAAGAGGAAAATTCTCTAACAAAAAGTAATACATATCCAATATAATATATATTTCTTTTGAATAACTTTGCAAAAAATTAATAATACTAACAAAATGATCTAAATAAGTAGAATTATTATTTACATTTATTTTATTTCCAATGATATTTTCATTTTCATTTTCATTTTCTTTTTCTCTTTTTTCTAATTTTTTTCTTTCTTTATTTTCTTCTTCTTTTATTATATCTAAGAATGAAGATTTTAATTCAATTTTATCATGCTCTATAAAATTAATATTTAAATTATCATTTAATCTTGTTTTAATTCTAAGTTGAACTAATATTTCTAACAAAAATACTATTTCTTCATATCTATCTTTTAATTTATCATTTCTGCTTATAAAAGTATAAAACAAATCAGAAAAAAAAGCTATTATTAATTTCTCATCTTTCGAATTCAAAATATCTATTATTATTTGATATTTATTTAATTCTAATTTCAAATAATTGTCGAATTTTTTTATTTCATTTAAATATTTCTCTTGCTCATTCTGAACATTTTCATCTTTTATATTAATCCTTAAAAGAAAAGTATCTACTTCAATATATTTGCTTGCATAATTATTTTGAATAAAATTAAACAATGTTTTAAAAAGGTTTTCACAGAAAGGCAACCTGCTCCCAAATATAATAGGGATAACAATTTTTTGGTTCAGATCTTTATTAATCCAAATGAATTTACTATTTTGTTCATTATTAATATTAGAAATATATTCATTAATATATTTCTTTAATATGTTATTGTCTATTATCTTTCTATCAGTAATTGTTGAACTTATAATTTGTTCTTTTTCTAATATAAAAATTATTTTCCTCAAATTATTGAAGACAAAATTTGTTAGATATTTATATAATAAACTCATAAAATTAATATGATTTATATTTTCATTTTTATTTTCATATTTTTTATTATTAAATACTTCTTCATTAAATATGCTAACAATTAAATCTTCTTCATTTTTTATTAAAATATTTAAACATTCTGTTAAATAATCTTTTAAATACTTATTCGAGTTAATTTCATTAATTATTATATTTTTATAATTGTTATTTAAAACCATCCTATGTGATAATTCATTTTCAACATTAATTAAATCAAAAGAAAAATATCTAAAAATTTCATCTAAATTATTATTTATTAATAAGTCAGTATTTATTAATCTTTTTCTTATTAAATCATCATTTGAACAATTAATTACTTTATTGAAGTTCATGTATTCATTATCTAAACTATCAATCATTGTTTGTGGACAATTCAATAAAAATGATGTTTTATAATTCTTCATATTATCAAATGACAAATATATAATAAACACTATAACTTTATTTTTCCAGTTCATCTCCAATTTTGAACTTATATCATTAACTAAGAAATAAATATCATTGAACTTTTTCATATCTTCTTGTCTGAATTTTATCATTAATAAATTTTTTGTGTCTTTTTTATTTTTATTTTCTTCATCACTAAAATAATCAAGAATTTCTTTTTCTATTTGCTCCATTGAATAAATTGCATTAATATTTATTTCATTTATTGTATTTTGAGAAAAAATAATTTCAAAAAATTTATTCGTTATTTCTCCAATTTCATCATAGAAAATTTCATCTTCTATTCTAGAGTAAGTATAAATAATCGAGGTGTTTTCATTTATGGTTTCTAAATAAGTTCTTATATTATTGCAATATTTTTCTTTATATTCATTATATATGATTTGATAATATTTATTATAATTATTTCTAAAATCATATCTAGTAATTAAAATCATTAATTCTTCAGTAAAACAAGGAGATATTTTTTTTAAAACGTATTCAATGACTTTTTCTTTGTCAAAATTATTAAATCTTTTTATTCCATTATAAACAAGACCCTTTATTTCTTCTTCATTTATAAAAGTCATATGTTTTTTAAATTTTTTGTCAACTTGAAATTTTTTATTTTTTATGTTTATATTAAGAATATTATTTAAAGTAGTATATATTTCTTCTGCTAATAAAAGTGATTTTTCCTCTAATAAATAGGAAAAATTAATTATATGTTTTTCAAATCTACTTAAAAAAGGTGGTTCTTGATTTTTAAGTGATTCTTTATCAACTAAGACAATAACTTTGAAATTATCATTAACTAAAGATAATGATTTTGATTCTCCTAAATAAACAAATTTTTTCCCATTTAAATACGTATAACTTTGATTAAATAATTCATAGAGAATTGGATAAATTATTTCTAAATCATTAAGAATTAAAATATTATCTGTTTCCATTTGATATTTTATTTTATTTATCATTTCATTAATATATAAAAAATTTTTTCTATCAGAAATGAATTTACTTCCAGAATAATACTTTTTAAAATCAACTTTTTTAATGTTTTTATTACTAATTATTTCTATTTTATTTTCCTCTTTATAATCTAAATCATTAGTTGTCTTCACAGTTTTAACTTTATCTTTATTAACTTCTTCTAAAAAGTTATTAACTAATTCTATACCTAAGGAACTATCATTTATTAATAAAAGATACCTACTTGAATTATCATTAATATTTTCTTTAATACATTTTAAAATATCATATTTTTTTATATTATTTATGTATAAATTTTGCTTCAAAAAAAGATTTTTAAATTCATCAACTGAATCATCCAATCCACCAAAATTTCTTTCAATACTATCTAAACATATTTTATTAATTAATTCATTTTTCGTTTCTTGGTTATCAACTTCTAATTCCTTTTTATTTTTAATAATTTCATTAATGATAGATTTTATAAGACTATAAAAGTCTCTTGAACCATGAAAATATTGATTTTCATCATTTTGCTGTTTCTTTGTTGACATAAATCTATAGTATGCTTTAGATATTTCAACAATAATATTTCCATATTCAGTAGAATAATTTTCCCCTTTTTCTTCATAAGATTTTATAATTTCTTTTCCAGTTTGTATGACTTCTTCTTCATCAGAATCTTGCACTACATTATAGATAACTCTATTCATTTTTGAAGCATCAATAAACCAATTTGAAATTCCAACAAAAGAAATTTTAGTTTTTTCACTTTCTAATTCAGAATGCATTACTTTCAAAGGATTATTTTCACTAAGTTCTGCTAACCCCATTTCGTCCATAAAGACTACTACTATTTTGTCATTATCCTTTTTTTGACTTTCTCTTGCTTTATTAAAGACATCTAAAATTTCCTTTGATGTTGTATTCAAAGAACCTTGAATTTTATAAGGAATTATTTTTGGAAACTGCCTTAAAAAGATTGATTTAGATGATGGGCCTTGCATCGAATTTTGTAATATTTTAAAAGATAATGTTTTACTATGACCTGGCTTTCCCAAAGTAATTAACGGTATTTTATTAATAATACAAATAAATAAAATAAATATATTTTCTTTTAAATTTTTATTTTTTGCAATTCCTTTTGGAATTTCAAAATTATTTATCATATAATTTTGTTCCATTAATGGCACTTCTAAAAAACCATCCTTAAAGTATTTTTTTTCATTTATTAAATTTTCTAAATTCTGTCTCGAATTTTTATCTGGAAGTCTTAAATAGTAACAAGCAAAAAGACTTAAATTTAAAGCGCAATAAAATATTTCTATATCTGTTTTTGATTTATAATATTCAATTACCATTATCCAAGTTTTAACTAGATATTTAATTGCCCAAATAAAGGTCTTTCTCATTTTTTCATAGATTAAATAATTTATATTTAAATATAGAATATTTATTACTATAAATGTAAGATTTTATTTAAATTATCAATAAAAGGGTATGTCTTAAATATGCTGATTGTTCTAAAATATGCATTACGCTAATTTATCTTCTTCATATAAATTTTCAACCAATTCTTTATTATTTTTTCTTTGATTAATATATTCAATGAAAAATTCAAACATTATATTAAATCTATTTACTTCTCTTAAACTAACTATTGATATATCATTATTTTTTTTCATGAATTTTTGGCATATATTTACACAGTCAGTTTCAATAGATATTAAATTATTTTTGTAATTGTTTGATAATTTATTATTTTTTTCAAAAATTTTATTCACAACTCCACTAATCATACTTTCAATATAATTATATTCATCTCTTTCTTTTAAGGCTCCAAAGTTAAATACAAAATTTAATAATGTCATAGGTAAAGGATTTACAGTATAAACTAAATTTTTCGTTTGTTTTATTTTATATAAAACATTAAGAATCTCATTCTCTTTTTCTGATATTCTATAAGGATTGCATGATGCCATAAAAATAAATCTTTTATTCAATGGTTTTCCATATATTGAATTTTTGCATAAGATTTCAGTTAATAAACCCATAGAATTGCATGTATTTAATTCATCAAAAAATACCCATATTTCTCTTTTTTTAATTTCATCCTCATAACTTTGAAAAATTTGTTTTTCAGTGTGATTTTTTAAATATGCTTGTCTTGATTTTTCTGGCATATCCCTAAATTCTTTTATTTTTTTTTGTAATTCTTTATCATCATCATGCTTTATTTGTCCATCTATTTTTTCAATAAAATCAATAATGTCTTTATCAACAATTCCTGCATGTATATTCATTTTTTTTAAATACAATTTCCCATTATTAAGTAATTTTGCTGCCATTTCAATTAAAGTTGTTTTTCCACATCCTGTTTCTCCCATTAATATTACAGGAATTTTTACTCTCAATCTCATTCTAATTAAAATAACTTTAATAAAATTATCTGGCGTATAAACATATGAACCTAAAATTTCTTTTTTTTTAATTTCATCTATTCCGTTGGCATTTAAGAAACTTAATAAATATTCAAAAATTTCATTACTATTAAATTCTCTGAAATTTCTGAGCTTTTTTTTAAATAAATTTGCTTTACTTTTATCATTTTTGAATATATTAATATCAGTACCTTGAGAATAATATAATTTCTCCAAATTCTTAAATTCTTCATCTTTTTCATTACATGTAGTAATTATGGTACAGCTTTTCCCATCTTCATTGAAAAAAATCAAACTTGGTTTTATTTTGTCAAAAGAACTAGAATTAATATTAATTGATAAATTTTCATTAATATATTTTTGCTTATTGTCACTTGAATATAATTCCTGATTTATTTTTTGGCTTTTTATTAATTTTTCATAAGGACTAATCAAAAACATTTTAGTCACCTGTATTAAAGAATTAATAATAAATTTTCTTAATTCTAAGCCTTTATTAGCTTTTTCAGTACTCATACCTGATGCAATGGCATTATTTAATAATATTTCTGGATTGTATCCTTCACATTTTGAAAATTTAATGAATTCATTGGCTAATATTTTTAAAAAAATATTAATTTGGTAATAATTAGGATTTTCTAAATTTATAGTTTTTAAATAATCTAAAATCTTTTTTTTATAGTGTTCTTCAGATTTTGAATCATTTGTTTTGACATAATTTTTCTTTAAAATATCATTGTTTTCATACATTGTAATTATACCTTCTACTATTTTTAATTCATCTGATAGATTTATTTTTCCAATACTTCCAATTGTTTTTTTAGAAATATAGGATAGAAGACTAAATTCTTTTGAATAATTTTCGAAATCATTAGGTATTTCAATGATGATTTCAACATTGGCTCCAAAATATTTAGCATTTTCATATAAATCACATTTTCTTAAAATTAATATTTTAAAAAAAAACTCATTTAACAATTGTATTTCTTCAGTCTGGGAAATATCGAAATGAATTGAATAATTTTTATTAATATCAGACATATCTGGTAGTTCTTCTAATCTATTAACTAAATCATCTCTAGTAAATTTTCCACCAATAGGAAAATAAATATAATTCATATTTTTTTGATTATTTTGTTCCTTAATAAAATCACTTTTTCCTAATCCACAATTATTAGAATTTACTAAAGATATTTTATAATTTTTATCAAAAGTAAATTCTCTAAAATTCATAGGATCTTGAAATATTTTAATATTTTTTATTTTTTGCATTATTTTTAGTAAATCACTATCTTCTTGGCTGTAAATAATCAATAAACAACTTTTCATTATATTTCCATTACTTTTTGCATATTTTTTAATTGAAATAATAAACTTTCTTCTTTGAATATCATTTAATAAATTAACATTGATCATACAAAACAAAGTATGATAATCACAAAAAATAGCTCTTAGTAAAAATGCATTTAGCTCTTCTGAGTTTGTAGTTTTATTACAATATAAAAAGCAACTATTAATCGGAAGATTATCTGTCAAAAATTTATATATATTTAATGAATCAGTTTCTTGTTGTGGCGATATATAAGAATAAATTCCTTTGATTTCATTTTTTTTTGACTTTTTTTTGCTAGAATGTAAAGGCACTATATTTTGTATTTTATTAAAATTATAAATATCATTTAAATTTGTACCATTAGATATTAATTGAGATTCAAAGTAATCTGAAATTTTATTAATAATGTCATCATATTTTTTTTCATTATTCAAGTTTTCAAATGAAATATTAATTTTTTTAAGCTCTTTGATAGTATTATTTGAAATTACTTTAAATAGATTTGTAATATTTTTTTCCTTTTTGTCCTTAATATTTTTATATATGAAAGATAATTGTCTTCCATAAAATAATTTCAATATATCTTTTTTATCGTAACAATTTCTTAAACTTTCATAAACTTTTTTTTTTATTTCATTAAAATATTTGACAAAATCTTCAAGACTCGATGTCAGATCCAAATATGTGCATATAAATGAAGACTTAACAACATTTATTTCCAATTTTATTTTTTCTTGATATCCATATTCAAAAAGTTCATTAAGAATTGGTAGTAGTTCTTTTACATTTTTAAAAAAATTAATATATTGATTAATTTCATTTTTATACTTATCCGGCACTTTTGCCACAAAAACTCTCTGAAAAAGTGTTTTTAATTCATCATACAAAATATAGATATATTGTATTTCTTTATTCATATTTTTGTCTGATTTATTATAACTATACATTCCCTTAATTTCATATTTATATATATCTTTATTCAATTGAATCAAAAATTCTGAATTTTCTAATATATTTCTTATTTTTTTTACACAACCTTCTGTATTATTTAAATAATGATTAAATAGGTTTTGAATATAATTGTAATTTTCTATATATATAAATATTTTATTTCCACATTTACCTCTATCTGAAATTCCTTCTATTATATCATTTACAAAATCTATAAATAATATATTTTTTTTATTTATTATTTTTTCAAAAAAAATAACAACTGTCATAAATTCATTTATATCTTTTTCTGAGAGAAATGAATCTTCACTTTCCGACAAAAATTCAATTAAATTACTTATATGCTCTAATTTTTTATCTTTAATAAATCTCATTGATTCAGGATATTGATTTATAAGTATTAAAAATTTAGAAATAAGTTTTAGATCTTTTTTATTAGAAAAACCAAACTTGTCGTTAATATTCTTAATTATAGCTTGAATATCAAGATTACGATTTTCATTATTTTTTAGTGTTACTTTATAATTATATAATTCATTATAAATATTCTTGTTTAAAATATTAGAATCTAAATTTAAAATATCTTTATAAATATCATATAATTGCAATATTCCTGATATTTCAGAAAACAAAGATTTATTTTCAAGGATTGAATTTAATTCAGTTATAAGAAAATCTTTAAACTCAAAATTTTTAATTTTAAAATAATTCAAAAGCCAATCAATTTCTTTTGTCAATAATTCCCTATTTTTATATCCAATATTAACTAAATATTTAATCTGTTTAATTTTTTTTAATTGAGTTTTGATTTCGTCTCTTTTTTTTGCAAATAGATTTTTAATACAATTAAATTCCTTTAATATTATATTATAAAAATCTTTATTATTCATTCTTTCTTTTAATGATTCGTATATTTCATTGAAAAACAATGATTTCCTTAAATTTAAACCTTCATTAGCCTGAATAATATATTTGGAATAAAATGAAAATTCTTTAAGGGTTTGCTCTGAATTTAAATTTTTTAATGTTTTATTAAATATACTTAAATTAAAACTAGAAAGTTGATCTATAAACTTATTTTCTCTTTTTGAAAAATAAGAAAAAAATAATTTAACATTTTCAATTTGCGATAAATTATATGCCCATTCAGAAACTATTTTATTTATAGATGAATATATCAAATTTGCATTTTTTTCATATTCTTTTTCATTTAAGCATTTAAGAGCTAATCCAATTCTATTTATAACTTTTTTTTCACCCAATTTTTTAAATTTATTTTTTACAAATTGAAAAGTAATTTCCAAATTTTTTAAACTTTTTACAATAATTTTGCATGTATTCTTAGTGTTATCCCAAAAAGTCAAATTGATGTCAACATTTATTAATGAATAATATTCACTTATATATAACAATTTTTCAAATAATTTAAATTTTGGATTATTTTCGTAAAAATCATCTTCGGAAATAAAAAAATTTTGAATTTTCTCTAAAAATATTTTTGCAATTGATTTATTATGTTTAACATTTTCCAAAAAATAAAATATGTTATCATTCAATTCTTCTTCATCATTTGGAAATAATATATGTTTAATTATATTTTCTTTTATAAAAAGAGAATCATTTTTAATTGAATTTAATAAAAATACAAATATATTAATATAATAATTATGAATATTCTTTTTAAGTAATCTAATAAGATTAAATAATAAATTTTTTTTATTCATAAAAATAATTTCGATAAATATTTTTATATCATTGTTAAAAAATGGGCATTCATCAACAGAAAAAGTGTATATATAATTTTCCAACCAATTATAAATTAAATTAATTGTATTTTGATTATGCATTTCAGGAGGTAATAATTTAAAGAAATATCCAAAATATTTTATATGTTTCATTTTGGAAGCAAAAATCGATAAATATTCATTATAATTTTCTTTAAAAAAAGAATAAATATTACATCCATTATAATCTTCAAAAAATTTGTTATCCATTGAAAGTAAATTAAAATGATTTAATATTGAAAAATCTTTTTTTTTATTATTTTTATTTTGATAATATTCATTATTTCTTATAAAATTAATTAAAAAATTATTATCACTTTTTTGATTAATTCTTTCCATTCCAGAATAATGAATTTTTTCATTTATTTGAATTAAAAAATCAGGATTTGGAATATGTTTCATTTCTCTTTCATATATTTTTTTAATATCAACTAAAAATTCATATTGAGTATAAATATTTATTAATTTATTAAAAATTTTAGAATAATCAAAAACAAAACCATAAATATCTTCATCAGTTATTAATTGTACATAAGCCATTTTAAAATTAATAAATACTTCTTCTTTTGAAAAATTATTCCAATCATTGTCAATTTGTATTTTATTTTCTTTTCCAAATAATTTCCAAAAAATTTCCACTTTCCTTCCAATAAACCAAGTTAAATCATTTATATCTCTTTTATTGCTAATGATATTAGATATTGTAGAAATTATATTTGTTTTTTTTTGTTTTTCTATATTTTGACAATGCCCATAAAATAAATCGTAAAACAACATAAAATTTTCAAGAGAAATTTGATATTTTTTAATTACTTCCTCTTTTTTTCCTTTTTTTTTTGGTTTAAACAATTCACTGTTTTGATTAAATAGAGCATTTATATCATTTTTATATAAATCAAATATTTCTTTAAATTTTTCATTTACTACTTCATCAAAACAATAGTCAAAAAATTCATAATTATCCAATAATAAAGTCATTTTTGGTGTTCTGTTTAAAATGCAAAATATTTTAATTATATCAGAATAATAGATACATTTTTGTTTTGAATGAATTATAAATTGTTCTGCTAAATTTATACCAAATTCTTCCATCAATTTTGCTTGTTCAAAATAATCTAAAAAATATTTTAATTTTTCTGATTCATTTAAAGTATAAATTAGGTTTTTTTCTTCAATAATTATATTATTAAATATAATATAATTTATTTTAAATTGTAAATTAGGAAAAAAAACTATATCTTTGTCAGGTTTAAAATTTAAGTCAATTAAATTGAAATGTTTATCTTCATTATTTGAAACAAGTTTCAAAGATATAGTCCTTAAGTTTTTATAATTATTATTAAAATTAATTTGATGAATAATAACAAGAAATTCTTTATTATTATTATAAATCTTGTTTTTATAAACATTTTCAATTGAGTCGATTTCTTTATTTGATGATTTTAAACTATAAGAATCATTTTCCCATATACTGTTTATAAAGCAAGAAATACAATAAGCCTTATATCCATTTTCATCTTTATCATTAATGAAAGTTGCAGATAATTTTTGTTTATTAGTAGGGTCATTCAAATTTATTATTTCATCCTTCAAAGGATTATTTCCAATAAAAGAATTCTCCATTATTTTTATTATTTAATTATAGAAATAATAAAATAAATTATTATTTTTTGAATTGGAAAAATAATTTATTTAATCAAATTAAAAAGGGGATTGGGG
>JAJMZR010000013.1:0-16301 GCA_023807225.1 Epidinium caudatum
ATCCCCAATCCCCAATCCCCAATCCCCAATACCCAATCCCCAATTTATTAATTAAATTTATGATTTATTTATTTTTTTAATTTTTTTTGTAATTTATGATTTTTAATTTATTATTTTTAAACCAATTAATAATAATTAATTATTTACTCTTTTATTTAAAAATCATCTTTTTCTTCATCTTCTTCTTCATCTTGCTCCTCATCATCATCAATATTATTTTCAATATTTTTATTTTCATCCTTATTTCCTTGTTTTGAATTGTCTATAATGTCTTTGTCATTATCTTGGTTTTCTTGTTTAATTATATTTTCTTCTTTTTCTTTTTCCTTATTTTTATTTATTTCTTCATTCATAATATCATCACCACCTAATAGATCATATAATTTCCAGGTATGACCAATTAAAATATCATCTTTAACAATTTCAAATATTTCAATTTCAAATGCATCGTTATCAATAATATCTCTACTCCATAATTCATCTTTTACAATATATAATTTTAATTGAGCTTCTGATTTAATATCAATTTCTTGCCTTGAACCTGCAAGATATCGAGAAATTAACTTTCTCAAAGCATCAGTGAAATTTTTCTTGTTAATTACTTTATTTTCATTTTTATTTTTTTCAAAATACTCAACAACATATTTTTTTGATTCTTCTGATAATTCAAGCTGATAATCAGGAAGAATATTTTTGGACATTTCTTTCCAACATAATGCTTCAAAATATTCAAACACTGAAACTAAAGAATTGATTGTAAATACTTTTTCTTTTTCATCCTTATAATATTCATATTTATTCTTAAATAATTTTTTAAGTTCTTCATTCAACACAATAATATCTGGAAGTGATTCAATAATCTTATAAATGATATAATTTTCTTCATAGTTTTCTTTTATTATTTCATTCATAAGTATTTGTAAAGAAGTGAAAACATCATTATAAAATTTATGATTATTATTATTATTTTGTAAAAATTCATTAAGACTTTTTTTCTCATTTTCTGATAAAGCTCTTGGAATATATTTATTATTATAATCTACTAATACAGTACTATTTCCTCCTCTAAATCCTTCAAATAAATAAGTAACAAATCTAATTTTTTCGTTTGTGAATTTTTTCAATCCAGGCAATATGATTTTTCCTAATTCTTCTTCTATGAAATCATAATTATATATAATATTATTATAATTTTTATAATTAATTTTATTTTCTTCATTGAAAATATTTCTCATTGAACTTGCAAAAATTAATTCATTCAGACGCTGGTAAGTATTATCATCAATATTTATAATTTCTTCTTTTGTTGCATCTTGAATATCAATTTCTTGCTCCAATTGGGATACATAACTGTTAAGTAATCCATTCATATTATTTTTACCAATAATTATATTAATAAAAGCATTTTGCCATTCTATCAAATGTTGATATGCTGCAGCTAAAAACATTCCACCTTCCTTGTCTCCGTCGTCAACTAAAAAGTAGCAAAGTTTATTATCAATTTTCATTTCCAATGGACTTTGTTTTTTATCTAAATCACGCAAGAGTCTGCATTTATATTGTACAGATTTTTTTTTGATCATATCCCAACTTTTAATAAATGGTTTTACATAATTATCTATAAATTCTTCTTCATTATTTATTTGAATTTGATTTACTTTATTAAATTCATCAATAATAAATCTTATTTCATCTTTAAATACTTTTGATTTACCATCTTCTCTACTAATTTTATAAGAATATATATTTAACATTAAATTTGTTAATTTATTTATATTTTCCAAACTCTTCATATTAATAGCATCTTGAGTTATATCTTCATCTCTTTTTATTAATAAATTGATTAATGAATATTTGTTTTCATTTTCTTTCAAATTATTAAATTTATTAATAAATGTATTAAAATCTTGAATATTTGAAATTGAATAATATTGGATATCAGGATATACTTTTTGATCATAAATAGATGGCTCATAATTTGCTAATATTATTTCTTTTATACTTTGTGGATCAAAACTCAATAATTCATTATTCATTTTTTGATAATCTTTATTTATTTTATCAATACTTTCTTTATTATTAATTATTTCCATTATACATTTATCCATTTCTTTCTCAAAAGCATATAATTTATCAACAGTATCAACTGAATTTAAATTTTTAATTAATTGAATTATTTTGTCAAATATCATATTTATGAAAATTTGTATATTTTCAATTCCTATTTCTTTTAATGACACTTGTAATAATTCCCAATTTTTTTTAACTATACCAAATAAGCTATGTGGGAATAAATTTTCAACTAAATAATTATTCATTTGTTCTTTAGTTAAATTATTTAATACATAGCTAGCCATTAGATATGAGTATAATACAAAGTTCAAAATTCTGAATGTAATTATATTTATATCTCTTATTGGAGATTTCTTTTCAAATTCACTAATTTCAAAATCTTTAATTATTCCTTTTCCAGGCTTTATAACATTTTTGTCGACATAATCAGTTTTAAATTCTTTTAAAGTTGTATGAACAAAGGAATTAAGCCAATTCGGTTGTCCATGCCAATAATTACTAAATTTATCATCATCCGCTTTTTCATAAAATACTCTTATATCTTTTTTACTACAAACATGATCGATACCACCTATTACATGACCATTTGGACATTTATCTGTAACCATTGGAAAAGTACAAGGCTTTACTTCATATAAAAATCCACAATCTTTACAAATATAATAACCCATATTTAATCTTTGTTTTAATTTTTCATCTAGCATATTATATGATTTAAGATATTCATTTATTAATGGAAAAGTTCCAGGAATAAAATTATTGTTTATAAATTGACTTGTATTTTTTTTCAAAATTTCATTATAGAAACATTGCTGATTATTTACTTGAGTATTAAAAATAAATCTTAATGAATATAATATCATTTCAAATTCATCTTGAGTCAAAGCATTATCAGAAATTTTTTTGACAACTTCATTTTGGAACAAATCATAATTTAACAAATATTTATATAATTTTTTTCCTTCTTCACCGAATTTTAAATCCTTATTAGTTGTTTCATAAATATTTTTCATTTTATTAATAAATGAATTTTTATCATTTCCATAAGTATAAGATATTATTTTGTTTACTAAAATAGAATAAAATAGATCGAAATTATTATTTATTTCATCATAATTTAATTGAATTTGCTCAACATTTTTATCATATTTATTTTCAATATCTAAAGCTAATTTTTTATAATTAGGTAAGATACTAGGAGTAATGAAACTTTCTTTAAATATATATTTTTTAATATTATCTTTTTCTTTTTTTAATTTTTCTGCTAATTCTTTGTAAATTGGAATATTTTTAGTGTCAAATTTGAAATTTTCAAATTGTTCAAAATTTTCAAATTTTTTGCAATATAATCTCCAAATATAAATATTTCTCATATTTCTTATAAATTCATTATTTTCATTTTTGTCATTTAGTAATCTATTTATTTCTCCAAATTCACATTTATTAAAATGATTATAATTTATTTCAACATAATAATAACAATAAGTTTTTAGATAAGCAATTGCGTATATTTTTAATAAATTATTATCATTATTATTTTTATGCTCGTATAAATATTGAATACATTTTTTTAAATAATTTAAAGATAAATCTAATAATAATTCTTTGCAACATTTTTCAGTAAATTGATTATTATTATTTTGAAGAATCGTAGAGAAATATGATTGACATTGTCCTTCAAAGAAAAATAATAATAGTTCATTGAATTGTTCAGATTCTATACTATTGCATACATTTATAAGATTTTTAAATTTAGCTAATTTTTTAATATCAAAATTCATAAAATTCTGGACTAATTGCTCTTGAGATTCCTTTTTTTTTGATTTCTCATCATATACTTCAGGCTTTAAATCTTTTAATGTTTCAGACAAAAATATTTTTGACTTAACTAATAATAATTTATTTTTTAAGAAGTTTTCCAATAATCTAATTCTTATTTCTTCATTATAAATGTTTCTATACTGTTGTCTGAATACAAAGAATAATAAATTAACATAATCTTCATTTTTTTCTTTAAATGTTTCATCAAATATTTTAATCAATTCCAAAATAACATTATATAAATTATTATAATTATCACTATATAATAAGACAGATTGTTCCAATAAATTATTTATTATTTTTTCATAGTTATTTTCGAAATCTTCATGATTATGCTTATAGGCTTCTTCTATTTTAATTATATATCTAATGTTATATATTTCTTTGCTATAAAGATATAATTTTTTGTTGATTTTTTGTAAATTGGCTTCAACTGAAACTAAAGAATAAAAATATTCATAAAATTTGACTTTATTTTTGTTTATCAATTCTATACTAAATAATGAAATTCCTCTTAATAAACTTTCAATAATATTAAAGAAGCAAATATTTACTATTTTAGAATGCTTTTGATTTCTTTTAGATATTTCATATTTTACAATTTCTTCATCAAGTATTTTCATAATTAATTCTATAATATCTTCACAATACTTTTGTATATCTATAAATATATCAAAAAGATTTTTTATTTCATCCTTATATCCACTTGTGAAAAGAATTATTTTGATAAATTCTTCTTCTGTGTGTTCGAAAGTATAATGATGATTATTGGTATCATTTAATTTTACTCTTATTATTAGCTTAAGAAAACTTAATAAGCTTTCATTAATTGCATAATTGACATTCTTTTTTTCTATATATTTAATAATAAAATATTTTAGATAATCTTCTAATATAATTTTTGTTAGTTCTGCATTGTTTTGATTATAAATTGCTTTGAATAAATCATTTTTATTCATTTCTGTTTTTATATTTTCTTCAAATCTGTCTAATTGTTTCCTATATTTTTGGATAGCTTCTTCACATTTTTCTTCTTTTGCATAATTTTTTCTTAATAACTCTTCATTTTTAAGATATCTTTGAGAAATTTCATTATTTACATAATTAATTAATTGATCTAAATATGTTTTACTTTGTGGAATTTCAAGTCCATTATATATAGTAATTTTATTATAATTGATATTCATTCTAATTGGTGGTACAAAATTAAAATTAGTTTTATCAAAATTATTCATAATTAAGGTATTGAAAAATTCATTTTTCATGATCAATTCTATATGAGGATTATTTATCATTTGATTTAAAATATTACTTTTTAAACTATGTAAAACAATTTTAATTAAATATAAGCAGAAATATGTACTTAATTTAGTACCTATAACTTCAAAGAAATCAACATCATTTATTTCTAGATTATCAGAAATGAATACATCTTTAATTACATTCTTAATTAATTTTCCTTGTTTTTTTAAATTATTATTAATAAGATTTTTTACAGTTTGATTTTTTAGAATTTTTTCTGCAATAACATTGGTGCAATTTTTCATATTGAATTCTTTAGTCTCAAATAAAATTGTATATTTCATATAATTTAAAATAGTAAATATTTTATTTTCAACAAAGTTTGAATTATCAATATAGACTTTAGCTAATTCATTTTTCTTTTCCATAATTTTTAATACATCTGAATTTTCTTTTCCTTGTAAATTATCTATGAAAATTTGATAATAATCTTCATTCATAAATGATATTAAATCAGGAATAATTACTTTTTTAGTTTTTACACCTCTCAGCATTCTTTGTTTATGGATTAAAAATATTATTAATTTATCTTTTAAATTTGGGTGTTCTTTTTGGAAATTATCAATGACATAATTCGTCGAGTTTACTTTATTTAAATCACTTTCAATGAATCTTATTATAAGTATTTTCTTAACATGAGAATCATTAAAAGATTTTAATAAAACTATTAAATCCTTTTCAGATTGAATTGATTGAATCATCACTGAAAGAGTTGATTGTTCTTTAAATTCTCCAAATTCATTTTTTATTTCTTTGTCTTCTTCAAACAAATTTTCAGTAACTTTACTAAAGGTATAAATAATGTTTCTTTTGGATTTTATTTGTTTGAAAAATGATTCGAAATTATTAAATTGAGTTTTTTTATAAAGATTTAATACTATATCATTCATAGTTTTATATTTTTGGTCTAAACCAGAATTCATCATTGAAGCAATTATATCTTGGCAGAATGTCGGTACTATTCTACTTAAAACTTCTTTAATCATATCTTCTTCATATTCAAGATAATTATTATCTTGGATATTATCTACCTGTTCTTTATTATTCTTTTTTCTTTCATTTTTAATTTTAAATATTAAACCTTCAATATTATGCTTTTTGCAATTAATTAATAACTTTTCTAAATCTATTTTTAATTTATCATTACTATTAAATGAAGCAATTAATTCAATATATTCTGATATTTTTTCAGCTATTTCTTCATCTTTATCATTTAATAGCATATTAAAATTGACAATATGTTTTTCAAATCTATTCAAAAAGGGAGGATCTAACTTAAGATTTTGTATTTGATTTTTATTAACTATAACTATAACATGAAAATCTTTATTAACTTCAGATGAGACTTTTGCATATTCAAAAGCAATTCTTGCGAATTTTTTTTCCCCCATACATGTAAAGTTTTGATTAAATAAATCATATAATGAAGCATATATCATATCTAAATCTCTCAATATTAGGACATTATCAGTTTCCATTATATATTTAATTTTATTGAGAATTTCTTCACTATATCTTCCAGATTTAATATCTTTTTTATATTTACTACCAACTAATTCATTAAACTTCCTTTTTAAAGAATTAAGGAGATATTTAACAATATCACTTGAATCATTTCCTTCAGAAATTAACATCAAATATCTACTATTTGGATCTAAAATATTTTTTTTAATCATATCTAAAACAGATGAATTATTATTCAAATCAATATTTTGATCATATTTATATCCATATTCTTTTTTAAATAATTCTTTTATTTTAGAATTAGAATTTTCCAAACCTCCAAAATTTCTATCTAAAGATGATAGAGCTACTTCTGTCAAAATTGTCCTTTCATTTATTGCTAATTCATTTTCTTTCTCTGTTAATTCTTTCATTGCAATTTTAATTAAATTATAAAAATCTCTATTACCATGAAAATCTTTATTTTCTTTGATACTATCTTGACTAAATTGAACATAATTAAAATATGTCCTAGCTAAAGTTTTGAAATAATCTTGATAATTATTTGATAATTCTGCATTTAATGCCTTGGCAATTGAAATTGCAGTCTCCTCTAAATCTTCTATATCATAATCTGTTATTGTTAAACTTAAAGCACGATTTATTTTTGCTGCATCTAATTTCCAATTAGATATTCCTAAAAATGGGACAGAATCATTGCTATCTCTTTCCAAAAGGAAATGAATTACTTTTAATGGATTATTACTTGATCTCTCAGCCAATCCCATTTCATCGAAAAATACCAAAGTTATAATATTTTTTTCCAAATTTTTGGTCTGAGCTTTTCTTGCTTTAGAAAAAACTTGCTCAATTCCTTCTGCAGTACTTGTTTCAGAACCTTGATAATAATATCTATATAATTTACCTTTTTTTTTAAACATATCGCTGTCTGAATATTGACCTTTTAATGTATTATATAAAATTTGGAAGCTCAATGATTTTCCTGTTCCAGGTTTACCAACAATAATTAAAGGAACATTGTTATCAATACATGTAAAACAAGTAAACAAATTTTCTCTTAATGCTCTGTTTAATGCAATACCTTTTCCTTTTTCTATTACCATTTCTTGAGTTATTTTTGTTATTTCATTCTCTGGAATCTTCAAAAAACTATTTTTGAAGAATTTACCTAATTTTTTAGATAATTCTTCTCTAAAAGATTTATCATTAAGCCTTAAATAATAACATAAATATAATGTAACATTAAGACTTGATTTCATAATTTTTTTATCTGTAGCATTATCAAACTCGTTAAAATATTTAATGAAATATTCAAAGAAAAGTCCAAATCTTCTTATTTCTCTCATACTTACTGAAGATTGATCATATTTTCCTCTTATAAAATCATGACATATTACTATACTATCAATAATTTCATTTGTTATTATATTTAAATCATTTTGAGCTATATTTTTAATCAATCCATCTCTTTTAATTTTTGATATAATTGATATAATTGTGTTTCTAATATATTTTTCTTCATCTTTATGCTCTAATGAAGCAAAATCAAAAACAAAATTGAGTAAAGAATGTGGTAAAGGATTAACAGTATATACTAAATTGTTTAATTTTGATTTTTCTTTCATATTATAATAAACTAAACCAGTTGCTTTCATTTGCTTTTTTAAAATTCTATATGGATTGCATGCTCCTAAAAATATAAAATTAGGATTTATCTTTTTTCCAAGATAAGTATGGTTACACATAATTTCAGAGATTAATCCTAAAGAATTACATGTATTGATTTCATCTAAAAATATCCAAGTTGTTTCATTTTCTTTTCCTTCTTTTTTTACCTTTTCAGTAACCTCATCAATAAAGGACACAATTTTTTGATCTGTTATACCTGCATGAATTTGTAATTTTTCCCATCTGCAATTTCCTTTTCCATATAAAGTTGCAAGCATTTCTAATAATTTAGTTTTACCTACTCCAGTTTCACCCATTAATATAACAGGTATTTTTGCTTCAATATTCAACAAAATTCTGACCATTTTAATAAAATTATCAGATACAAAGATATAATTACCCAATTTTTCACATAATATTTTTAATTCTTCTAAACTCATAGTATCCAAAGAAAATAATTTCTTTATTTGATCAAGAAAAGACTCATGCTGCAAATTTTTATAATCAACTAATTCATTAATTTGATTCATATTTATATTTTGGGAATTCCATAATTCCTTTAAATCTTTATATTCTTGATCATTTTTATTATTATTAGAAATGATACTCAACGAATATCCATCTCTATTAAAAAAAACTAAACTTGGTTTAATCAATTTAAATGAGAAAATTTCTTGTTTTTCATTTGCTAATGCATCAACACCATCTTGTAATGCTTGTTCATCATCATATTTATTAAATATTTCCATTGATTTATTTTGCTTTAATAATACAGTATCAAATGGAGAACGAGTAAAAACTTTTGTCAAGGCAATAAAGTTTTTTATAATTGAAACTCTTGCTTTTTTGATTATATCACCTCTTCCATCTTGAACTGCCATATCATAATTAAAATAAGGATGCATTATCAATTTTTTAAATTGAATTGATAAAATTTTAATAAAATTCATTTTTTGATGATAATTTTGGTTTTCTACTTTGAAATGTTTATTAATTATATTCTCACATTCTGCAGCATTTTTAACAATAGGAGTATTTAAATCAATATTTTTTGTTCCTATCTGGTTACTATCATATAATGATAATACTTCAGCAACTATAGAAATAGGAGAATTTTCTATAGTGTGAGCATTTTCTTCTAGTCTTAATGGCCTTAATTTATCAATATAAATTTTTTTAAATAAATTTAATATTTTATATTTTTTATCAAATTCAATAAATCCCTTCGGTATTTCTATTATTAAATTAATATCATATCCTAAATAAAAAAGTTTTTCATCTGAATCAATAAATCTTAGAATAATTAATTTAAATAAAACTTCATTCATTAGATCATCATTATCTGTCTCAGATAAATCCAAATGTAAATATATTTTCTTTTCATTTTTCAAATCCAAGTGAAGATTTTCTAAATTATTTATTAAATAATTTCTATTAAATGACCCACCAATTGGCAAATAATAGTAATCACCTCCTTTATCCATTACTTCATGAATTATTTCTGTTGTTTTTCCAAATCCAGAAAATTTAGAAGAATAAACTTCTATTTTTTCAAAAGCATCTATTTTTTGCTCTGGTTGTTTAATAAATCTTTCATTCAAAATATTTTTTTCTGGGATTAATTTTCCAATATCTCTTGACAATCCTGAATTTTCTCTATCATAAATAAATATTATATATGAATTTATTATTTTATTTTTCAATTTATAAAGAGATTTTAAAGTTTTAATTATATTTTGAGTTATTGATAATTCTAAGCATTCAATATTAGATATCAAAAATAATATTGGTTTGTCACAGAAAATTGCTCTATATAAAAAGGCTTTTATATTTTGTACATTTGTATCCTCATTACATATTAATAATGTATTTAATATAGGAACATTTCCTGTTAAATTTATATATATATTTAAAATATCATTTATTAAATTTGAAAAATCTCCTGATTTTACTTTTCTATATAAACCAGGTGGTAAACCAAAATCTTCTTTGACTTTATTTCTTAAATATATTTCATCTAAATTAATAACATTTCTATTGAATAATTTTTCCAAATACTTATTAATATTTTCTATATCATCAAATCTATCATTATATTCATAATCAATTTTTGTATCTTTTATTTTATTTAAAGAAACAGAATTCATTAAATGAGATATATCTACATTTTTGCTTTTTGTTTTTTCATGTAATTGGATGAATTGTCTTCCATAAAATAATCTCAATAGAGGGAAATTATAATAACCTTTTTTCACTGATTTTTTAAATTCTTTATTAATATTTGTATATTCTTTAATTAATATTTCCAATCCTCTATTTCTGTCATTTTCATCAAATGCCAATGAATTTTTTATTTTTAATGATAATACAATTTTATGGGGATAACCTGATTTAACCAAACTATTTAAAGTTAAATTTAATTGCTTTATATTATCGATTAAATTAACAAATTCATTTGTTATTTTTTCTTTATTAATTATATTATCATCTCCTTCTTTTTTTACAATATTAGTATTTGTGCTAGACATTAATATTTTATTTCTTAATTCTTCCAATTCATTTATATTTTGAATAACTTCATTATTTTGATTTTTATATGATATACTAAAAGCAAATAGATTATTTTTGCCTTCTTTATAAAACTTAACAAAGGAATCAGAAAGTATTTTATTTATTTTTTGAGTAGTCATTTCAGGATTTTCATGATATGAATCATATAATTGTATAATATCTCCATATGCTTTTAAGTATCCCATTAATTTTATATCAATATTTTTTTCATTTTCAAATTCTTTCTTGAATATTGTAAAGAGATCTTCATCATCTTTAATTTCTTTCTTTTCAATAAATTTATCTAGAAATGTATAGACATCCATCAAATTATCAATATCTTTTGTTTCTAATTGCGAATTTTCGCTTTCGTCAATAAATTCATTTAAGTTTCTTATTTCTAACTTTGAATCTTTTATTTTTTTAATAAATAACAGTGATTCTTTTTTTCCCAAAAATATTTCATAAAATTTAATTAATGACGTTTCAATATTTATTTTAAAACCATATTTATTCAATAAATTTATTGCTTTTTTAATTTCTTCTCCACTTACTTCTTTTAAATTTATTGATTTAAATGTTTCTTTAAAATTATTGATAAATTGTGTCATTTCTATTTTTTTAATTTCATTATATGCTTCAATGAAATATATAATTGATTGTAAAATTTTAGAAATTTTTTCTTTATTTGAAAAATTAATTAAATCATCTAATAAATTGTTTTTTATATATTCTCCTTTTCCTAAATCAACAAATTCTTTTTCTATAAAATCAATTTCTTTATTCAAATTATTATTTGGATTTTGAACAGCTTTAAGAATTTCATTAATATTATTAATTTCAAAAAATGGCTCTTTTGATTCTTTTTGTTGAATAATTCTTTTAATTGTATCTTTGTAAATTTTTATTGAATCTTTGAAAATTTCATCTTCTGATTTTTCAAAATTTTCATTTTCATTTTTTTTAATATATATTGACATAAAAAAGCATGAATTTCTATATTTAATATTTTTACTTTCTTCTAAAGCTTCTTCAAAGTTAAACTCATTATTACCATCAAATAAATTTTCTGCTTCAATAATTTCAATTAATGTTTTTTGCTTAAACTCTTTTAATTTTTGTTTTATTAAATTAATAATTGGTCTTTTGGAAAAACTATAAAAAGTATTGTAATAATTCTCAATTAGTTCTAGTTTACTAAATTTCTCTGTACAAATATTTAAATTTTTTTTTAAATTAGAATAAATATTATTTGATTCTTCATATGCAACTACTTTAATTTTATTGTAAAATGCTTTGCTTTCATCTATTAAATCGTTAATTATATCATATCTCACTAAATTATTTTTTAAATCATTTAAAATTTTATTTTGTATATTCAAAGATTCATAAAGATAATCAGCTCGACCTATATCAGGATTTTTAATTAATTCTTGACATTTTTCAAAGAAAAGTTTAAAAAGTAAAAAATTTTGATTTTCTTCTTTTGAATAAAAATCTTTTTCTCTCAATATTTTATTATTTAATTGTTTTAAAACAATAAAACAAAACTTACTATCTGGAGATAATAATAATAAAGATATTAATGATTCTGCATTATTATTACCCTGATTATTTTGCTGAATAAAAAAATTAATAATGTAGTCTTTGATACTCATTACTATATATCTCATCTTATCATTTTTCAACAAATAGAAATAATATTTTGATGTTAAATTATAATTCATTTCTAATGATTCAGTAATATAATTTAGATATAATCCATTTTTATCATTACAAATGAACCAATTATCAAATATATCAAATAGTAAATTAAGATTTTCTTCTTTTTCATCTAAGACAGTATATATTAAATCTCTCATTTTTCCATTGATTAAAAAAGTAAAGCTTTTATCTATTGAATCTATTGGGAAAATATCAAAAAAGCTTTTAAAATCCCTTATTTTTTGCATTTGTTCCAAAATAATCTCTTGGAATTTTCTTTGTATTTTATTATTTGAATTAGAAAATAATTCCCATAATTTATATTTTTTTATTAAACTAACATTTTCTTTATAATTTTTATCAATATCTGTTATAGGAATATAGCTAAATATTTTTGGATCCCTATTATCATTATTATTAAATTTTGGATTATAATAATAAATATCTTGAGAAATCATAAAATTTACTATTTCTTCTATTGTTAATTTATTATTTTTAATCATATTCATTCCTTTAGTATGTATTTTGTTGTAATATTTCTCTAAAACATATTGACTTACTTTTTCGGTTTGAAGTAAAGCTAAAATATGACTTAATTTGCATATTTCTTCCAAATTTCTATCAGAGTACAAATTCACATAATTTTCAAATATTTCAACTAAATTAATAATTTTATAATCTTTTTTTTGGGTAAAATTAATAATATTAGATAATAATGAATAAATTTTATCAATATTATCTTCGTTATTGGGTTTTTTTACGGATAAAAGATAATTGCTCTCTTTAAATCTAAATTTACTTTCATTGTCTTCTAAGATTGAGCAAATGCTTTGACAATTATCTTGAATGAATTCAAGACTATTAGTCAATCCTTCGGAAATTGAAATAACATAATTCACATCTTCTTTACTTTTTGACACAGATAATAAATTTTTCTGAAATATTTTTTTCTCATTTTCGTTATCGAAAGATAAATCACTTAATTTTAATTTTTTATTGTTCAATAAATCGAATACATTTCGACAGTAATCTTTTCCTTTTTTTGATTGTATTAACTCCATTAAATATTTTTTATCACAATTAGAATAAATACATACAATTAAATCAATAAACTTTGATTTTTGCCTTTTTAAATTTAAATTTTCAATATCTTCACTTGACAAGAAATATTCTTCTTTTAAGTTAATTTTTTCATTTTTTTTTCTTTTTATATCTATTGCTTCAAAGTTTGTAGGTTCTAAATTAAATCTAACACATAATTTAAAAAATTTTAAAATATTCTCAACTCTTAATTCTATATTGTCACTTTTTGATATTTTGTTTATTAAAGCTTTAACTAAACTTTTTTGAAAGTTTTCTTTTTGATTTTGTTCTATGTCAAAAAAACATTCTAAAAATTCATTAAAAATAGAATTATAAGAAATATCAGGAAAAGGATTATTTTTGTCGTATTCTAAGTTATCCACCAAAAAGTAATTTTCAGTTCCAGTTCTCACTTCTATTTGACTATTATATTCTTCTTTGTAATTCTTTGATAGAGTTAAAGTTATATTTAATTTTTTTATTGATCTTTCTAATGGAACTTGAATAATAAAAGCTTTAAGTAATTCATTTCTATTAGAATAATATTCGTTTTCTTTTATAATAATTGGTTGGAAATTAATGAATGAATTATATACATAACCACTATCATCTAAATAAGTTGAAATATTTATATAATTAATATATTTTTTCTGTATTAAAATCATAAAAAATATATTAAATTTTGAAAGTTTATAAATTGGTTGAACTTTCGAATTTTGGAAAGAATATAATTTTTTTCTATCTGAT
Organism: Epidinium caudatum; assembly: GCA_023807225.1. Lineage (NCBI taxonomy): Eukaryota > Ciliophora > Litostomatea > Entodiniomorphida > Ophryoscolecidae > Epidinium > Epidinium caudatum. The sequence continues at coordinate 14,413 of JAJMZR010000013.1, forward strand.
GGTATTTCTTCAAAAACTCTTTCCTCTTTAACATATTGATATTTCGGATTTGATAAAGGATCATCAATTTTATTTTTATTCTTTTGGTTACTGAGATTGTCTTTTTTATTATTATTATCATTATTATCAATTTTGTTATTATTATCATTTTTATTATTAAGTTCATTATTGTCATTTTTATTATTTATCTTATTATTATCATTATTTTTTTGGTTTGAAAAATTATTATGCTCTTCACCTTTATTTTTAATAGTATTTTCCTGTATATCTTCGTTATTTGATATAATATTATTAATAGAAGGAGCAGGTTCATTATTATCAATATTTTTTAATAAGGAATGAGATTCTTTTTTTTGGGCTTTTTCTTTATTTTGATTTAAAAAATTTTTTAAGATTAATTTTTCTTCATTTGTTATTTTTGGCAATTCATCAATTTCACTTTCAGATATTGAATATAATTTGTTTTCATCAAAATTTAATTTTATTTTGACAAATTTTAATATTTCTACTTTTGAGCTTTCTTTTGTTATTCTAATATTTTCATATTCCTTTTTAGAATCATTTTCACTTTCCCTAATTTTAGGAGCATCATATCCAGGAGTATTTGGAATATTATATTTTTCTTTATTTCTATTTTCTTGATTTTCTTGCTCCTCTTGATTTGATATTACCTTATCTTTGGAAATTTCCTTTATTGTATTTTCATTATCTGATTTATTTTTGCTTTGGGATATTTCTCCATTTTTTAATTCTTCCTCATTTTTTGTATTTTTTTGATTTTCTGTGGGTCCTTTGTCTTGAACGTTTTCTTCAATTTTTGGTTTTATGTCTTCTTCCTTTGTTATTTCATTATTTTTCGACTTGACTTCATTTAAAAACTTTTTTAATTTATCTTTTTCTTCTGGCATAATTTCAGTTAACTCATCAATTTCTTGAGCTGTAAATAAAAATAAACTATCTCCATCTAAAGCTAATGCTTCTATAGATTCATCTTTAAAATTTAATTCATTTTTTAAAAATTCTGCTACTTCTTTATCAGTACTTTTTTGGGTTATAATTAATTTTTGTTTTTTTTCATCTGAATTCTCATTCTTTGATTCCTTTAAATAATTTATTAAATTATCTCTTTCTTCTTCTTGTAATTCAGTTAATCCTTGAACTTCTGTTATTTCTAACATAAATAAGCTTTCTCCATCTAATCCCAATGCTTCAATAGAATCTTGAGAAAAGTGTAATTTCTTTTTTAAAAACCTGGCTACATCCTCTTCACTACTCTTTTTTGTTATTAATATTTCTTCTTCAGGTTCCTTTGACATATCTTCAATCTCAATTGTTTTGAAATATTCAATATAATTAAGTAATTTCTTTTTTTGTCCTAAATTTAAACCTAAATTTTTCATTGATTCCTCGTTAAGCTCTATTAATCGCTTTCCATCCAAATTATTTAAATTGTCTTTATAATTTAGACATCTCTCAAAAAAGCTTTTTACTTCTTCTGGCTTTGAAAAAGCTGTAATCGCTTCTTTAATTTCCTTCTTTTTAAAATGTGTTTTATTTTCATCTAAATATTTTCTGACTTTTTTTAAAGGCCCTAATTTCATTCCCATTTCTTTGAATTCAGAATCTTCTATTTCTAATAAAACTTCACCTGAAATATCTTCTTTAATTAAATTTTTTTTTGCCTCTTCACCTATTTTAAACTTTGTTAAAAAGTAATTTGCCACATCTTCCTTTGTAGATTCCTCAGAAAGAGAGATTTCGGACATCTTTATTATTTTAAATAAAAATATTTTTTAAATTTAGTTTATAAATAAAAATAAATAAACATAGAAATACACCTCATAAAAAATGGGGATTGGGGATTGGGGATTGGGGATTGGGGATTGGGG
>JAJMZR010000014.1:0-16074 GCA_023807225.1 Epidinium caudatum
ATCCCCAATCCCCAATCCCCAATCCCCAATCCCCATTTTGCTCATTTAAAAGTAAAAATAAAAATTTTTAGAATTAACTATATATAGCAATAAATATATTTAAATTAATTACAATTTAATGGAAATGAATGAAGAAGATAATGACAAATTATTAATAAAATTTTATTTCATAACATCAATAGAAAAAAATTTTTATGAAGAAAGACATCTTGAATTTATAAATGGGAACAAAAAATATCAAAACATAAATGAGTTTGAATACAAAGTTATTTTTGAAGAAGAAATACAGGCCGACAATAAATTATTCATAAATAAATTGAATTCTATTTCTTTGCAATTGTCGTCTCTACAAAAAGAAGATATGTTGAATAACAACAATGTATTTTTTAAAGTAAAAGATGGAACTAAAATATATTTATATGATTGCATAATGGAGTATAATTTGGATATAATAAATAAAGATAAAACTTCTTACTATATATATTATTTTGACATAGGGGAGTTGAGAAAAAATAATGAAGTCAAAAATAATGTTATATTAGATTCAGTTTCAAATATCCAAACTTCCATAATTGAAATGAAAGAAAATTCAATTCCTCAAAAAAAGCTTAATTTTGATGAAAAATTTAATTTTTTTATGAAGGGAGTAAAATCTGATAAAAATAATGATAATATTCTTTTGATGAATTGTTTATTTCAAGATACTCTTAAAGAAATTGAAAATACATATATTAAAAGCAAAACAAAAATACAATTTTTAAAATTATTAGAAATAGCAAAATTAATATATGAAGAAATATATTTAAAAAATAAAGAAAATAATTCAGATTTAAATCAAAATATTATTTTTGATAATTTCATAAATTTATGTGATTTATTATTAATAAATAAATTAATATTTTATAATGAAATTGAAGGAGAAAAATTAAAAGATTATTTTATTCTGGTGAAAGCCATAGAAAAAGATAATTATATATGTGAGAAATTTGTGAGATTTATTTATATATTTTATGGCAATTATGAAGAAAATGAAAATTTAATGACAATTTTAGATGAACAAAAAAGTGGCTCAATATTATCTGATTTATATAAAAATCATTTATATAAACCCAAAAATGAACAAATCAAAGAAAAATTGACAAATATTTTATTTCTAAATTGTAAAGATGTAAAAGAGTATATATCCATCATTAATAAAAATGATTCAATTATTAATAAATTAGAATTGATTATTAAGTATTTTGATATATTAAAAAAAATAATAAATGAAAATGACAATAAAGAATTAGATTTACCTATACAGTTTGATGATAATATAAAATCTGAAGAAACACCTTCTTTGTTTTATAATTTACTTCAAAAAATAATTGAGTTGGAATTATCTCTTAAAAAAGAAAATAAAATTAAATCAATTTTCTTTTTTTCTGAGGTAATTAAAAATTATATTAAGTTATATGAAAGTGGCATTGGAACAAGAGAAAATTATAATATTTTTTTAACTATAAAAAACATTATTATTGAAGAAAATAAAATAAATAAAGAAGTAATGGACAGTTTATATAAATATGTTAATAAACTTATTCATTCAAATATTGTTGAAATGGTAAATAAGAATATATTAGATAATATTAATTTGATTAATTATTTACATGAAGATGAGTTTTTCAATGATGAATTGTATAAATTAAATGATAATGATTATAAGATTTTGAATGGATTTAAAATTAAAGAAATTTATGATAAGAATGATAACGAATTTTTTGAGTTATATAATAAATATGAAATTTGGAAACCATTTTGTAAAAACACTAATGACATAAAAAAATATATAGAATTTATTGGTAATAAATTAGATAATATTTTATATTTGGAAATTTTCTTCAAAATTTTGCCCAAATCTTCTTTTAATTATCATTCTCTAGATGCAGTAATTAATTGGGTCAAAAAAAATATGTCATCAATTAATATGAATTTTTTGAAGAGCAATAATGATAAAAAGAGGTTTTTGGATAACATGAATAATCTATTTCAATTATGCACAAAGACTCATTATGAAGAAGATAAATTTTTTTCATTTTTAGAAGATTATTTTATGATAGAATTAAAACATAAAAATGATAATAATGAAATAATAAATGGGATAGAAGTGCTCAATGAATTATATATCTATTTTATAAATAATTACAATACAGAAAACAATAATTCTATACCAATAAATTATCAAAGCAAAATTTTATCTTTTTACAATGAAAACTCTGAGGAAAAGATTAATAATATGTTTTTATATATTTATTTTTTAAACAATGTAACAATTGATTCACAACATTTAGAATTAGAGCAATTATTAAATAATTTAGAAAATTTTATCATTAAAAAATCGGAGTTATTATCAGATGATAATAATATCAATTTTGAAATTTATAATTTCTTGATAAATAAATATAAAACAGAATTTGATGATAAAAGCCTTAACAGTAATTATTTAGTTAGCACAAGAAAAATAATAAAAAATTTCTTCATCAAAGACATTGAACAAAAATCTATTAATTTTATTGAAGCTAATAATTTATTTAATAATAATATTGATTTAGAAAATAGAAAACAAAAAATAATAAATAAATTTATTTTATGCTCAAAAATAAAAAAAATAAGTAAAAATGAAAATAAAATTGAAGGCTATGACCAACAAAACACTGAGCAATTATATGAATCAGTTTATAATGATTTACAAAAATTATACATTGATTGTAAAAATATTGTTGATAATTTAGAAAGACTACTTCAATTTTATCTGTTTTTTGGGAATGAAAAAAACAACCAAGAAATAGCTGACATAAAGGCATTAATGAATGAATTAAAGGATACTAAATTAAAAGACTTTTTCAAAAATGAAAATGTTACAAAAATAGAAAAATACAAAAAAGACTTTGAAATTTCAAATGTAGTTTCTATTTTAAAAAATTCTCTTTGCTTTACTATTATGATAGAAGAAGTAACCAAACAATTAAATGATCCAAATCTTATGCTAAATGTAGGAAATCAGGTAAAAGATAATGTCAATTATAAAATGAATCAAATTTTAGAAACATTTAATAAAATAACTGAGCTATTCGATAAATTCAATAAGAGTTCGATTGAATCCTTTGTCCATCCTTATATCTCATATTTTTATAACATTGAATTGAACCACGGTGATACAGCCCTAAAAAATGAAATCGATTTTATTGTGGATTATTTCAATAATAATTCAAAAGAAGAAAAACATAAGCAAATTATCAAAAATTTTGATAAAAATAAATTTTTAGAATTAATCAAAAATTTCTCTAAAAGAGAAAAAATTTTATTAAAATGTAAAGGAATAAAGCATATAATTGATATATTTTTAAATCCCGAAAATTATGTATATATAAATAAAGAAGAGAAAAATCTAGAAGAGCATATATCATTATCAAGGAAAAAAAATAAAAAAACTGTTGATTTAAATCAGGAATGGAGTTTACTAGATTTTGAATCTAACTTATTTTCTAGCAATAAACCAGATGTTCAAGAAAATAATAATAATATTGAGGAAAATGATAATAATATAGAAAATGAGATCAAGGAAAAAATAGAAGAAAAAAAGGATGGTTCAAAAGATAAATTTAAACAAAAATTAAATAGTAAATTGGGGAATTCTGAAATTATGAAAATATTGACGAAATTTATTCAAGAATTAAAAGATGATGATATATCATTAAATAGGATTAATGAAATAATAAATGTAATTGATGGTTACAATCTAGGAATTAATGTTAAAGATATGTTAAATAATAAAAACGATAATCTAAATGAACAACAAAAATTGATTGAAAAATTTTTTTTGATATTATTGGAAAAACCTGAAGCCATTTATTATATTAAAATGAAACAATATAAAGAAATTAAAAATCTTTTTCAAAATAGTTGTATAGAAATTGAAAATACTATTCTTAAAGAAGAAGATATTAATGATTTTATTTTATGCTCAGAAAAAATAAATATTTTCACATTAAATGTTGAGAAAATGATAAATGATGACAAAATTAATGATCTTCCAAGGGAATTAGGGACTCAATTTATTGAACAATTAAAAAACAATGAAAGCAACAATATTTTCATCAAAAGTTTAATTAATTATTTAAATAAATTTAACCAAATAAAATCAATATTAAATGAAATCATTGCTTCTCCTGAATTTTCAATAAAGAAAATAACAAAAATTTTATCAAACTCAGATTTTATAATTAGTTACAACAAATCTGAAAGCGAATATATACTTTATGGTTATTATTATGAACAAGTCAATCAAACAGAATTAAAAGAAGCTCCAATTTCATACAAAGAAATGGAGAATTTAAGAGAGAGATTATTAACTATGAATAAAAAGGTAGATATATATGAAGACTCTTTACTATTCATCGATATATTTAATAATATAAAAGAAGTATTGGCAACATTAAATGATTTAGACAGGACTGGATACCCTGATAAAATATATATAATAATAAACATTAAAAATAAAACAATTAATTGCAATTATGACAATAAAAAAGTTTTTTATAATTTGAAAGATTTAACAAATAATTTAATTGAACAAAAAAGGATGCAATCTATTTCATTTGAAAACTACTATGAAAGCAATGAAGTCATGAGACTCTTTTATGGAAAGCAATTAAGTTTATTATATAACTTTATAAGATATAAAGAAAACCAAGACTATGTAGATTCATTATTCCAATTAATTTCTGGGGGAGCAATTAATTCTAGTTATCCTCCTCAATATGAAAATTATTCTGAAAATTTATTTGAAGATATGATAAATAATGTATGCAATTATTGTTTATTAATTTTAGTAAGTAACCAGTTTCAAGAACCTAATCATATATTTAATTTAAATAATATTAAAATAAAGGATGAAAAAGGAGAAGATTTTAAAGGAATATATTTGCATTTATCAAGTAGTGATAATTCAGAAAAAGAAATTTTGTCTTATTATATGAAGTTTACTAATAATTTGCCTTTATATGCATCAATTTTACTGTGCGATTATGATACAACTGAAGAAGAAATAATATCATTTTTATATAGGAGTATATTATGTGAAGAAAAAGTCTTATTTATGATAGTTAATTCAAATCATCTTGAGCCAAAACAAAGGAAACTTCTGATAAACTTGGTTAAAAAATTATCAAATAAATTAGTAAGAGAGAATAAAGAAATGAAATCTTCGCTATTTATATTTAGTACAGAGTCAAATTCTGAAATATTTCAAGCTTTGAAAAATTTTAATTCAGAAGAACACCCTATTAAATTATTAAATTATAGTGCTATAGATAATAAATTAAATGATCCTCTCTTATGTCAAATAGCTTTAAATGATTTTTCTATTGTGAAATCGGATGCATCTGGGACTGGTAAATCAAGATATATTAGGAATATGCCAGAGGTTTTTGAATCAAATATGATATATTTACCTTTAGGAGGATATTTGACAAGGAAGTCAATTTTCCAAAGATTAAGTGATTCCATTAAAAAACTAAATATTGAAAATTTGACACAAGTGTTTTTATTTATAGATTTAAATCAGACCAATGAACATGAAATTTTAAAAGAATTCTTATTTGAATTATTAATCTTTAAAAAATATTCATTGAATTCTAGAAATAGTGATAAAATAATATACATTTCTAAAAAATTCCATATAATAATAGAATTACCCTATGAATCATTAGGCAAATCTGGATATGTAAATAATAATGATTGCATCAATAAATATAACATTTTTACTTTATTTAAAAAAGAAACTACAACAGAAATATTACTAGCAAATATAATACCTTTTTATGAAGAGATGAGCGAACAGGAAAAAAAGAACTTAATAATGAATCCAGATTTCGAGTTCATTAAAAACTTATCTGAATCTAAGTTGCAATTGGTATCAAAAACTTTACAACTATATAAAAATAAAAATATTAATAATGAGCAAGTTATAGTGAGTTCTACTGATTGTTTAACATCGAAAGAATGTAACGATTTATTAAATGAACAATTATCAAAAATAAATTTACCAAATTTTTACCAAAAAAATATCTTTATCAAATTGTTATTTGATCAATTTTTAAGTTTCCATCAAAATTCTAATTTAAATCCCAAAAATCTTGTTGAAAATGCGAAAATATTAAAAATGAAAAACTATAAAACTATTAATGAAATTAGGGAAAAAATTATTAAATACTTAATTGACCATGCAATTGTCTTCACTATTGGTTTTTCTGACAATATAATGAGAAGTCAGGAAAGAACCAAAGAAATATTGCAAATGCAAGATTATAATCAAAGAAAAAAGCTATCACAAGAATTAAAAGAAAGAGAAAACATATCAAAATTAAGATATGAAAATATTCAACCGAGCCTATTATTATTTGAAAAAGGAGGAAATGGTTGTAAAATAATACCTACTTGTAAGGAAGGAAGTGAAGAAGAGGCATTTTTGATAAATTTGCAAAAATTATTATTAAAACTCCCTAAAAACATAAAGGAAATTCCACAAAAATATAACAAACTAAATTATCCAATAAAAATGAATTCACAAGAATTAATGGATGAATTATTAGATTGTATGAAGGGAAGTAGAAGATTATCATTAGATGTTATTAATAAAATATTATCTGAATATGCTTTGACTCCTGATAATTACATCAAAATGGTTTTAATATTAAATAGAATGAATTCAGATATACCTGTTATTTTAATGGGAGAAACAGGTTGTGGAAAAACAAGTTTAATTAAAATATTAGCAAATGTGATATTCAGAGGATATTTAAATAATTTAAAAATATTAAATATTCATTCTGGAATAGAAGATAATGAAATTATCAAATTTATTGAGCAATTAATCAAAGAAACCGAAATTGATGAAAATGCTCATATTATCTCATCTATGGATGAATTTAATTCATATACTCCTGAGCAGCAAAATAATTATTTAGCATTATATAATATAACAAAGGATAATTTAATTGAAAAATTTAGAAAAGACTTTAACCAAAAAAAAATATGGGTATTTTTTGATGAAATAAATGCTAGTAATAATATGGGATTATTATCAGAAATTTTATGTAAAAAAACTTACTTAGGGAAAAAAATACCTGAAAGATTTGTGTTTTTAGCAGCATGTAATCCATACAGAGCAATGGGAGAATTAAATAAAATAGACCATACTTTAATTCATAAAGGACAGGAAAAGAGAAAATTAGTTTATACTGTTTATCCTCTACCAAATAATTTGCTTAATTTTGTATTAGATTTTGGAAATTTATCTTTAAATGAAGAAAAAAAATATATTGAAATAATGATTAGTAAAAGCATGGAACAAATAATCTTAGAAAATAATGCATCTCATCAAAAGCAAATAATAAATTTAGCTATTGAATCGATTTCTAAATGCCAAACTTATATTAAAAATACAAATGATATATCATCAGTAAGTCTTCGTGAAGTAAAAAGATTCATAATATTTTTTAAATATTTTGTCGTTTATTTATTAAATAAAAAAAATGATAAATCATCAGAAGATCCATTCATCAAATTCTATACCTTAAATAATACTGACATATATAAATATGCTGTCAACTTATCTTTATATATTTGCTACTACTTAAGATTACCAGATAAAGCATCACGTCAAGAACTACTAAAAATTTTGGATGATAAACAATACTTTGATGGGAAATTTTTAATTGTACCAAAAATGGAAGAAGAATATATTGCCAAAAATATATTAGAAAGTAGGGAGAATGAATCACTATCTAAAGGTATAGCCAAGAACAGAGCACTTTTGGAAAATCTGTTTTCTTTATATTTTTGTACCGTAAACAAAATACCTTTGATTATATGCGGTAAACCAGGTTCCACCAAAACTTTAAGCCAAAAATTATTACAAAATGCCTTAAAAGGAATAGTATCTAAAAATAAATTGTGTAAAGAGACAAAAGAATTAGTCGTCTTTCCATATCAGGGTTCAGTAAATAGTACCTCAGAAGAAATAAAAGAAGTTTTCAAAAAAGCCAAAAATTACCAGAAAAGTAATGAAGATACTATAGCTATGATTTATTTAGATGAAATGGGGCTTGCTGAAATAAGCAAAAATAATCCCTTGAAAGTCATTCACTCAGAATTAGAAATGAATTTCGATTTTGAAAATAAAAATGATGATTATTTATTTAATAAGAATAACAATACAAAAGTTGCATTCCTGGGTATATCAAATTGGTCTCTTGATGCATCTAAAATGAATAGGGCTATATTCAATGTAATTCAAGAACCAGATATTATAGATTTGAAAAAAACTTCTATTGAAATTGCTTCATCTATTAATGAAAAAATAGCAAACAAATACATATCATTTTTAGATAGAATTACAACTACTTATTATGAGTATATCCAACAAAAAAAAAGAGAAGATAGAATGGAAGTTAATTTCCATGGTTTAAGAGATTTTTTTAATATAATTAAATGTATCACTAGGGAATTGACCTCAATGGAAAATAATGAAAATAATTCTAAGATATTGGAACAAAAAGATTTGGATAGCATAGCCATGAAAAATATAGAAAGAAACTTTGGGGGACTGCCAAGTTCTATTTATGAATTCAAATTGAAGTATTATCAATTAGAAAATGATAAAAAAGATTTAAAAAATAAGATTGATAATAATTATGATATTTTTAGATGCATTTCTGAGAATCTTTTTGATAAAGATAGCAGATATTTACTATTAATAACTAGAAATCAATTGGATTTAGATTTAATTAATTTTTTAATAGATGAAATAAAACAAAAAAATAGTGAGAAATATAAAAATGATAAATTTGAGACAAAATATTTAATAGGTAGTACATTTGTAAATGACAATAAAGAAGTCTATAGAGAAGATATTCTTGGAACAATTAGAAATGAAATGGAAACAAATAATTTATTAATTTTAAAAAATTTAGAAAGTATATATACTTCTTTATATGACTTATTAAATCAAGATTTTATGAAAATTGACAATAAATACTACACAAAAATATCATTCGGATTATGGAAGCCACTTTCTCACATTAATAAATATTTCAAAATTATTGTCATAATAAATGAAAAAAATGTATGTTATGAAGATCCTCCTTTCTTAAATAGGTTTGAAAAACATATATTTAATTTGGAAAATTTATTAAATAAAGAAGAAAAAAAATTAGCAAAGGAAATATATGACATTGTTATGAGAATCGTAAAATTCGATAAAAGCAAAATTGATTTAAATAAACATTTAGTTAATTTCAATTTAGAAGAACTTGAAGCTTTGGTATATAAATTTTCAAAACAAAAAAAATATTGTAAAAAAAATTTGGATATTATATATGAAATATTAAAAATAATTATACCTACTTTTACTCAAGAAATAATCGCATCAATTTTTGTTTCAGGATTTAAAGAAGAAAAGAAGGATATTGCTGATAAAATATTTGATATATATTCTGAATATCACCCATGCAATTTATCCGATTTTGTAAATAATAAAATGATTCAACAAAAGAATGTTGTATATACTTATTCTTCAATTACTGATGATTTAGTTTTTTATGATAATAAAAAAAATGAAAATGTAATAAATGAAAATATTATAAATGAAAATGTTATAATTGATAATTCTAATCAAATAAATGATTTTAATAAATATGATAACCCAAATAGAATTAATATCTTTGATGGGCAAGAAAATTATAACATTAATATGGTATATGAAAATATTACATTTGATATAAAACGAACTAAACAAATATATGTAGAAAGCATTAAATCAGCATTTGATTTAGAGAAAATAATAGATGAATATTTAAATGAAGAAAACAAAAATTTATTTGTTTTGAAGTTTAGAAATAAACCTGATGATTTAAGCAAAATGACACAAATAAATTATTTAATTGATGCTCGTATTATGCTTTTCAAAAATAGCAAAAATGTCAATGAAAGATATATTAATCAAAAATACTTTATTTTTTTGGTATATCTTGTAAGAGAAGATTCGGAAATAAATAATAAAAATAATGAAGAAAAAAATAAAGATGTAAATAATCATATTATTGCATGTTCTGGATTATTATCAAAATTGACTGATAACTGTCAACATGTTTTTATAGATAATTTATGTGGAAAAGATTATGACTTTATTAAAACATTGACAATGAAAGATAATGACCTAGTTGGGTATTTCTTTATTGATGAATTAAAAAAAAATATAGATACATCATTTCGATTTATGGCTTATGAATTCTCAAAAAATGAAACTCAGGAGTTAAATAGCAACAATTATCGACAACAAATGACAGAAAAAATTTTAGGTAATAAATATATTCAAAATATATTAAAACAATCATTACTTAAATTATCTATAGGAACAAAGGAAATATTAAAGCCTATTTTTATTAAGGAAGATGAAAAGAAGAAAAATAAAAATAAAAACAAAAATAATAATAAAACTATAGTTTATGATGCAGGCGTAAAAAGCTATACCGATTTTATTGATCTTTTTAAAAGCTATATTTTTGAAAGAACTGAATTTTATCTAATTAAAATTATATATTGTTTAGAAAAAAGCCAAATTTTACATAGTATTTCATTTAACAACGAAATGTTGAGCAAAAAAATAATAACAGATAAAATAATTAAAAACTATATCGATAATGAACTAGAAGAACATATATCATTAAATAAAATTTCAACTAATTTTAGCATGAAAAATAAACTAAATGTAATTTTATCAATAAAAATACCATATATAAGTAAGAATATATTACAAGGAAAAATATTGAATTTCATAAAACATGAAATTATATTTAAATATGTGAATAATGAATTCAAATTAATTGATGTCATTAAAAATAATTCACTCATTGATGAAACTATTAATGATTACAATAATGTACTGAAACAATTAAATGAAAATATTTATATAGAAATGATGAACCAAGAAATAATAAAAGATATACTATTTTCTAATGACAAATATTTAATTATGTCATTATATCAAGATTTATTACTATTATTCTTATTAGATGGTAAAAAATTCGAAAACGGTGATAATTTCAAAGACTTCTATAGATTAATTGATATTTTGATTCAATTAAGATTTTTAAATACTCAAGAAGATAATTTTGCATTTGTAGGAAAAAATAAAACAATATCTTTATTGAAAATAAATGACATTATTTTCAAAAATAATATAAATGATACTAATAACGTCAAAAGTGGATTAATGATTGCTAAAATTTTAGGGTTTTTATTTGGTTATCAAAATGAAATATATACTTTACTTGAAATATTTTCTTTAATGAGCAAATATATACCTGATTTAATTAAAAGTTTTGAAGATATCGTGGTGAATAAAGAAGTTAAAAATGAAATTTCGGAGAGAAATCCAGATTATTGTCGTATAGTAAAAGAATGCTTTTTTATCTCTTATGAATCCTTACTTCATAGTATAACTAAACAATATAACAAATATGATATATTAGAGTCAAGCAAAAGTCAAATAAACAATAAAAATAAAATTAATTTAAATGATGATGATTCAGATTTGGATGATGAAGATGAAGAAATGAATATGAATATGGATTTTTTTATTTTAAATAATAATAAAAATAATGCCATTTATGATTTTGGAAATGATGGCAAAAATTTATTAAGTCAATTTGGTGATATTCCAATTCAAAATATTGAAAGTATATGCAAAATAAGTGTTTTATTAGAAAAGAAAATGTTGTTGTATAGTAAGGAATTATTTATGATTAAAAATTTGTCCAAAATATTTGGAGTTTTAAATAAAAATAAAAAAAAAGAATTAATTACAAAGGAAAATATAATAGCTATAACTAATATAATATGCAGTGAAGAAAAATATGTTTATGAAAGAAATTTCAAATTGTTGTTAAATAATTTCATGCTGTTGATGGAATTATTGGGAAAAATATTAGGAAAAGATTCAAAAGAATATGGAGACATAATAATATACTTAATTATGAACCAATTTTTAAATATAAAAGATATCCCATATAAAGTTAAACTTCTAAATTTAATTATACCTGATACAAAAAGCAAGAAATCAAAAGCAAAAAAAGAGGCAAATCCGATAATATTACAAAAATCCTTACCATTATTAGTTTTATTATTTAATAATGGTAAAGATTTTGGTAATGAATTAGAACCTCTATATAATCAGTTAAGCAAGGAAGAAAGAAGAGAAAAATTTTTGAAATTTGTCAAAGATGAAAATTCCCCTCAATACCAATTGTTAAAAGTAATAAATAAGCCAAATCAAATTTTAGACGAAATAATAATGTATTATTTTGAGTATTTATGCGAATTATATTTCCAAAAAATAAAAAAAGAAAATAAACCAAATTTAGAAGAAGAATTAATTGGAAACATAAGCTTGGACTATTTAGATGAATCTCTCCTATTTTTAGATGACGAAATTAATGGAACCAATACTATGGGAAATAAACAAAATTATTTGAGTAAGTTAGGAAAATTATTTTCTATTACTTATGTGAAAAAATATATAATTAATTATGTTGAACTTAATTTTAACTCTTTGTACAAAATATTTATTTGGGAAGATATAAATTCAGTACTATATAATAAAGATAATAAAATAAGAAGAATGGTCAAATATTTTATATTAAAACAATATTGCAAAAAATTCTCGAATGAAAAAGATTTTGTTGAATTTAATTTTAATAATCAAAAAATACCATTTTCTTTAAAATTTAAAGGTTTTAAACTGGAATTAAATAAACATCAATATGAATACAATGTTATACCTTTATTTCACAAAAATGAATATAACAAATTTTATCAAGATTTAACAATTAATAATTTTAATAAAAATCAATTTACTGATTTTATCTATGATAAAAATAATATAAATACAATTGATTTTTATTTTTGCTTCTTTGTGAATAATTTCTTATTACAAAATTATCATAATGATTTTTTCATTGACGAAAATAGTTCTTTATATAGGCATTTAAAAGATGAAATTCAAAATTTAACAATTATTCCAGAAGAAGCAAAAAAAGTTATGAATCTTTTGGACCCTAATGAATTCTTTAAAAGTGTTAAACCTTTTTTGGGGAATAAATTATCTTTGAAATTATATGAAATATTCATTTATGCAGTAAGATTTAGTTTAATATCACTTAAATATAATAAAGATAATTTATATAAAAAAATTATATCCAATAAATGTTTTAATGCTTTGTCAGATAATTACATTCCAGGAAAAACTGAATCACGTAATATTTTCAAAGAATCTTACGAAGTAATAAAAGAAAATTTAACCAAAGACCCTTTAAATTACGGGGCCTATATATGTTCATGTGGATACCATTACTCTGTAGGGAATTGCACTTTTCCAACTGTCACTTCTCCATGTCCAATTTGCCATGAAACAATTGGTGGCACTTCCCATAAATTATATAGAAGAACAGGACATATGAGAATATTTTTGAATGACAGTACAAGAAAAACAAAATTTAGTCCAAGTTATGCCGATAAATATATGAATAATATGCTACTAGATGATTTTTATAATAATGTAGTTTTAAAGCAATCTATCAGTGAAGTTAAATATTGCGATAAAAAAAGGCCCATGGGATGTAATAAAGAAGATTTTTTTAAGAGAGAACCTGTTAGAGGTTTATCACAACTAACTTATAGAACATTAAACTTTATATTAAATTGTCATTTATTTATAAGCAGAATACTAAATTATATAACAGATGGAGATCTCACCATTTTTACTGTTAAAGATATGACAATATTTGAAATGTTAGAAACAGATTGGGATATTTTGGAAGATCTTTTAAAAGAAAAAAAAATAAAAGATATTCAAATTTATCTAAATATTATATATCCCCATGTTTTTAATATGATAGATAGTTGTCAATTTTTCGAAGAACTTAATAAATTTAAACTTTTTGAAAGTTTATTCGAACAAAAAATCAATGAAGTTCTGAAAGACAAAAAACAAGTAAAAGAATACGAAAGTATGAATATAATTTTATTAAATTATAATCCTCTTTCAGATATGTCCATAATTTATGAAAAATTCCCTCCTCATATTTATGAGCAAAGTTCCTATCCTGAAATGCAATTCTTCATTAACTCAAAAACTCCAACTATTGATAATTTCAAAAATAAATTTAGAATTATATTGAATTCTGAAGACAAATATCCTTTGACAAAAATAATTCTTACTCAGGATATGGATAAAATCAATTTATTGAAAGAAATACCAAAATTAAATAAATTAGCGAATTATCTTTTGGACAAATGTAGTTTTAGATATTCAAGAGATTCTGCTAATAATACAAAATTAAAAACTGAATTTAATTATAATGAAATTAAGCAAGATATAATTGATTTTATCGATTCTTGGAATAAAATAAGACCTATAATTGAAAATTATGGTTGTAAACAATTTAAAAATAATGGTCAAAAATATTTCACTGAAATTAATACTAATTCTCCAATATCTTATTTTCTTGTTGATGAAGGTGAATTTGGGCATGGAATGGTTTTGGCTGCAATTTATAAGAAATTAATCGAATTACAAAATACATTCTTAAATCAAATAATTAATTCAAAAAGTGAAATATTATCCTGTTTTAAAGAGCAATTAAGTCAAGAAATTATGATTCAAGATTGTTCAATAAATGAAATAATAGATTTAAATAGGATAAATAATGATATTTTGAATGATATTATAGTCAAAAATACAGTCCCAAATATTTTTAATCTTTTAAAAACAGAACAAAAATTAAATTTTGATAATATAAATAACTTTGAGCATGATTATGAAAGCATAGAGAGAGAATTAGGAAGTTTACTATTGCCAGGATTAAAAAAATTCAAACAAGATGAAATCAGATTTGTCACATATAAATATGAAGGATTCAGAGGAAACAAAAGTAGTATTATAACAAACTTCAATGAAAAATATCCTCAAAGAGAATTAAATAAAAATCAAATAGCATATATTTTTGATTTTATATTTAAAGAGGATTTGTTCGATAAAAAGAATAAAACTTCAAATAAAAAGAGCATAAAAAAGATATTATTTTCTTTACAATTATTAATTGATTATATACAAAGAGAAAATTATGATAAATCTGAATCTTTGTTTGATATAATTAAAAAATTACCTCAACATATAAATATATGTCAAGAAATAAAGCAGTTCTTTAAAGGAAAAAATGAAATGAATATTATAAAAGAAAATAAAGATGATGATGGATATAATTTATTATTTATTGATATTGATAATGAAAATGTTAATAATAATAGTTCAAATTCAAATGATACAGATAATATATATTTCAGCATAAACACTTTGATTAGCATTTTTGAATTATTTGAGCATTTATGTTGGAATTCATTTAAGGAAAATTTGGTAGGTGATTATTTACAAAAGATTGATGATGTATGGGGTAAAAAAATCAAAAAATATTTCAATGACATAGACAAAAATCCTGGAAAAATAATCAAAAAAGATAATTTTTGTTCTGCCATAAGAAGATTTATTTCAAGATATTTAACCGGAAAGAGAGGAGAAAATGAAATAAATGAAAACAATACTTTGTTGAATGAAATTTTAAGACCTGAATTATGGAAACCATTTTTCACTGAATCTGATTCATTTGAAATAGAAATAGGAGAAATAATGTCTATTTTGACACATGAATTTGAAGGGTCATTAAAAGTTGGACAAGCTTTAGAGTTATATAATTTGCTTGGAGGAGATCAAAAACTTCTTGATAATGCAAAAGAAAATTTTGTATATTAACTAAATAGTTTTGATATTATAATTTTATTTTTATTTTATAATTAAATATAGTTTAATTTCTTAGAGATAATTAAACTTTAAATTTTATTTATAGATTAAAAGATATTTGAAATATAATTATAATTAAAATTGTGGATTGGGATTGGGGATTGGGGTTTGGGGATTGG
>JAJMZR010000015.1:0-15833 GCA_023807225.1 Epidinium caudatum
CCCCAATCCCCAATCCCCAATCCCCAATCCCCAATGGCATAGGGTTCTTTATGATAATAAAATAATATTATTTTATTTAATTAAATGCTCTGGATATTTTTTAATTATTTATTAAAAATTAACATATGGAGGATTTAACACTTTCAGTTGATTCAACAAAGGAAGAAGTAGCAGAGTTTTTTGTCAAATATTTCAATTATAAAGAATCAAATAAAAATATTTTAATAAATGAGGATATTTCTGGAGAAGTTTTATTGCAATTGAAAGATAAGCAGAATGATTTTATAAATATATTATCAGCAAAATTGATTACTTACAAAAAATTTAAAAAATATGTTGATAATAATAAAGATAAATTTAAAGATAAAGAAATAAATGAGGTAATAACAGCATTTTCTAAACCAAAAGAAGTTAAAACTTTTTTTGAGAATTGCTTTAATTTCAAAGGAAATTTAAATGATTTAGATGGAAAAGGATTAATTAGTTTAGACGAACAAAAAATGGAAAAATTAGGATTAACATTAGGCCAAAGATTAAAATTGCTTAAATATATTGAATATTTTAAGATTTTAAAATTTGAAATAAATGAAAATAGTAGTGAAGAAGAAGTGGCAAAATTTTTAAAATTGAATTTAAATATTTCTCAAAAATCTATTGATTTTCTTGGATTAGATGGTGAAAATTTTATGGAATTAAAAATAGAAGAAATAGAGCAATTAGATCAGCTAACAAAAGAAGAAAAAGAGAGCTTAAAATTATATTTAAGAGGAGATTATAAAAATGAAGAAGAAGAAAAGTTTGAATCAGATTCTGAAATAATAATTACAAATGAAAGTAGTGAAGAAGATGTTTCAAATTTTTTAAAAAAAAAATTAGGTATTAAAGGAAAAGCAATTGAAGAATTTGAGGGAATTAATGGAGAATTATTTTTATCTTTATCAGATAAAGAAATAGAGCTATTAAAACCATTAACACATGAAGAAAAAGAAAAAATAAAGGATTATATAAAAAATAGTAAAAACGGAGAAATTTTGAAAGATAATGAAGTAAATGAAAAAAGTAATGAAGAATTCCTAAATTTTGAAAAAAATAATATAAATTTAAATGAATTAAAGATAGAATCACCAAAAGAAATAGATATAGAAAAAATATCTAATAAAACAAATACAGAAAATGATAATTTAAGCAATTATATCACAAATAACAACAATGATAACCTTATTATTAATAAGAATATCTTAAATTCAGAAAAACAAAATATACTCAATAATTCAATATCTTCATCAAACAAAAACCAGTTAAAAGATTCTTATGATTTTATTGAACTTTTTTTTGTCATTGGAATAAGTCAAAAAGATTATCAAGAAAATAAAATAATTGTTCAAACTCAAGGCGTAGATAAAGAATGCAAAGAATTAATAAAAATTCCTTTTTTGTGGAATGAAGAAAAATATTATCAAATTCTATATAATCTTAAACTAAAAAAAAGTTCAAAATTTTGCATAATTAAGATGTTTTCAATAACACACAAACAATTTTTTCACCCTGAAAAAAATGACAATATTCTTTTTAATAATGAAGATATCTATTTTGTTTTTGAAAATCTAAAGTTTAATTCTTTTTCAATTTATAAATATGGAATTTTACCAAAAGAAATTAAACCTCCAATATTATTTATTCATGATTTTAATTCAATTTATAATATATACTACACTTATATATATAATTTAAATCAAAAAAATATGAAATTAATGAATCTTCTATTTCAAAAAGGATTTGATAAATTAAAAGATTTTAATTATAAATTTACAATAAGTTTTTTTCTACAAATACTATCATTTGTTTTAAATGATAATGATAATTTATCTTATCGAGTAAATATGAATAAAGTAATTTCTCTGTTTAATATAAACTTTTTGGAAAATAGTAAATTACCCTCTGAAATAAAACCAAATTTTGATCTTTTATTAAAATATTATGAAAAGAATTGTATTAATAAAGATGCTAATATAGCAATAAAATTAGATGCCCTAATTTCTTTTTGCTTTTTAATTTTGAATAATATTAAATCTGCTATTAAATTTATTAATGATTCTTCCTATAAAGCTGAGATAATTTCCCATATTATCTATAAATTAGATTATTTTCAAATCATTATTTTTCAAAAGGAATTATTAAATTTACTTTTAAATAATAATAATAAAAATGATAATCAGATTGTTATTGTTTCTAAAAGCTTGAATTTTGTTGATTATATTGAATTAATATTTGAAAATATTAATCTTTTTAAGAATACTACATTTAAATTGAAAGAAAAATTTCTATATGATAATTATGGAAAATCTGAGGAAATGATTCCTAAAATTTTTTCAATTATAATAAATTGCCAAAATATTATAATAAATAGTGAATTTATATTAAAAATATATCCTAATTTTATTGATATTCTTTCATTAGAAGAAAGAGAAAAGTTATATAATAAAATAAAAAATGAAAAAGATTTAATTAAAAGAAAAATATATGAAATAAGTTATTTAGAGGCAAATAATAATTCAGAAATTATCAATTTTATTAATTCTTTTATTTTATGGGAATTTCCAGAAGAACAAGATCATGTTTATAATAAACTTGACAAATTGGATTTTCAGACAATGCTTCCTTGTGATTTAGAAAAATTAAAGAATATATTTATAAAGTTTAATTTTCATTGTTTTAAAGAAAAAAGTTTTGGTAAAAAAGTATTTTTGTTGATTTTCAATAAAATTGAAAATATTTATGAATTTCCAGATAAATTATGGAGCTTATTTAATCCAGATTTATACTATGAAATATCAAACTCTCAATTGAGAATTATTTCTTATAAATATTTTAAATTATTTGCCAATAATATGATATCAGATTCTAGAGAAAATTTGTTTAAATTGACTAATAAAACATTTAATTGGATTATTAGAAATTCAAAAAAGCCTGAAGTATTTTTATCAAAAATAGAAATGATAATGAATAAAGATGAACAAGATATAATATTAAATGAACCATATATTACCAAATTATATGCTGAATTTTTGTCAATTTATTATTTCTTTAGCACTAATTTGTTCATTATCTTCAATGATAATAAATTTATCTTTTCAGTTTTTAATTACTTGTTTACAATCACTATAATTTACTTTTGGGGTTATTATCTTGTAAATTTCTTCTACATTTAAAGTTTCATCTCCTTTCCAATTTATATTCCTTTCATCTTTGTATGCTTCTAAATCCTATCTGCCATTTAAAGAAGATTTCTTTTATTATTATATCATTTCCTTTTTCATTATTTTTTTAATAATTGAAAAATATTTAAATAAAGATGGATTCTTATCTAATTTAAATAATTTAGTTGAAAGAGCTCAAAAATTGGAAAAAATTGAAAACTTTGAATGTGGAAAAATGTTTATAAAACAAGTGGATATTAAAATAGAAAAAGAAGAAAACAAATTTCAAGAAATTTTAATAAATCTAAATGAAATTAAAAATCTTTTTGATAAAGAAACAATTTTCCAAATGAAAGAGGAAAAATTAGAAAGATTTCTTAATTTATTTTCCAGTGAAGAAGATTTTGTTAAAGAAATTATAAAATTTAAAGAATTATTTATGATTGAAGAAGTTGATGAAACAATTATGAAATATCTGAAATATAATTTTAGAAAAGAAATAACAAAAAAAGTAGTATTTAGTTATATCAATACAATAGATAAATTAAATTTAGAATATACTAAATTAATTAATATAAAGAGTATAATTGAGAAAATATCTGAATTAAATACAAATGAAAAAGTTTTTGAAAATGAAATAATACAAGATAAAATCATCAAATTAAATGAAATAATATTAGACTTTGAATCAATGGGAAAAGATTTTAATATAAAAATATTTCCTTTAGATTTAATTTCTCAAATTCTTAAAAATTTATGGGATAATAAACTTTTTGAATTTTTATTTAATATAACAAATAGTGATTTAAGAGATTTAAATAGTTCTTTAATTGGAACATCTGTTGATATTAATGATATTAATAATTATTTAATTGTTAAACAAATATTATTAGAATTTAAAAGAGAGGCAAATTATCTTCCAAAAAATAATGAAGATGAAGAAAATGATGAAATAAATGGCGAAAATAAGATACTTATTTGTGAAAAACAGACTGATGAAAAATTTTTAAAATCAATAAAGAATGATATTGAACGTCTTATAAATGAAATGAAAATAACTGATATAAATGAAGTGATTAAAAATGCATCAAAGAAAAAAATTCAAATTGAGGAACTTTTAAAAAATAGAAATGGATATGAAAAACAAAGAGAAGAAATAAATATGATAATGAATGAATCTTTATTTGAAATATTTTATGTTGAAAATTTTGGTGAAGATAACGTGGAAGAACTTGATAATGGCTATCATTGCAAAGTTATTTTTTCTAATAAAGAAAAAAAGAAATTTTTGAAAGATATAGTTGAAATGCAACAGATAGCTTCGTTAAGTCTCAATAAAAATCAGAATAATAATTCACTAAATCTCTTTATTGATATTATTGATAAAATAAGAGATTTATTATATTATTGCAATATTTTGACATCAAAAGGATATCCTGATTATTTTAAATTTGAACTATCAATTAAAAATGAAAAAGAAAATTATTTTAAAGATTTAACTAATAATATTATTAAGGAAAAAACATTAGATGAAAAAAATAATGAACTCAAAAAAATTATTAAAAAAATGGAGAATCTACAAATGGAAGCCTATAAAAATTCAAGATATATAAAATTTTTTTCTGGACAGCAATTATTAAAACTTAATAACTATATTAAAAATAAAATAAGTAGAGATGAAGAAAAAACTAATCAAATAAAGCATTTGCTGATATATTTAATGGGAGATAAAAACATAAAATTAAATATTGATTATATTTATAGAAATTATTTTTTAAATAGCAATGAAATAAGTTTAGATAAAAATGAAAATGAGGATGAAAAGGAAAACATTATAAATACAAGTTATAAAAATAATGAAAATTTAAATATATTCATTTTACAAAAAGATGATTTAAATAAATGCAAAGAAGAAATGATTAATGATATGATTAATATGTTTATAAATATTGAAATCTACTTAACAAAGATAATAAATGAAAATGAATTAAATGAAGAAAAGATTTTTGAAAATTCAATTATTAATAATGATTATAAAGATAAAAAAGGCCTTTTCATATTTGAAAATAAAATGATATATGAACAAACCCTTAGATTTTATAAATATTTAGTAGGAAAGAATCCTCCTAGATATTCAATTCTTATCTGTAATGAAGAAACTACTTTGGAAGAATTATTAGCATTTTTATATTTATCCTTTATGTGTAAATTTCATTCACTTTTTATTATATTAAAACCTGATAAAATGCAATTATCTTTACAAATTGAATTTCAAGATAGAATAGAATATTTCGGGAAAATGGAGATAAATTCTTTAATAATTTTTTTGTTTGATGATATTGGTAAATCAGATTTAGGAAAAGAATTAATAAAAATGAAATTTATTAAAAAAATAGAAGACCCTAAAGTAAATTTAAATATAATAAATGAAATAGAAGTCATTTCTTCATTATTGTCTGGATATGGAAAAAGTACATATATAAAAACAGAATTAGAAAATGAATTTAAAAATGAATTTGGTGAAAAGGAAATAAAACCCAATTTTAAATATATTTGTTTTCCATTAGGAGGAGAAGTTAAAAGATCTATAATTATGAAAAGACTATTAAAAGATTTAAAAATTAATAATAATAATTATTATTTTGGAGTCCATTTAGATTTATCTGAGACAGAGCAAATAGAATTATTTCAAGATTTTTTATTTTCTTTTTTAATACAAAGGCAATATACCCAAAATGAAGATATTTTTTGTTATGAAGGAAATGTTCATATTAAAATTGAAATACCAAAAGGTTTTTATGATTTTTCTGAAAAATTAAATATATTAAAATTATTTAAACAAAAAGAAATATCTACCCTTCCTGATTTTAAAATTTTAAATGAATTAGATAAACATTTTGATGATAATGAAGATATAGAAAAAGATAAAGAATTGTATTTAGATTATGTCTCAAAAATTGAATCAGATAAAATTCCTTATGTTTTAGAACAAGATATAATTCCAGAAAAAATAAAGGAATTAAGAAAAAGTCATAGATATTTTTATCAATCTGAAGTACAATTAGTTTTCAATTATTTAAAATTATTTGATTCTGATAAAGAAACTTTGAGAGAGAAAAATTTATTTTTTTATTCATACGCACAAATTAATTATGAATTAGAACAAAATAATTGGTATTTCTATCCAGATTTTATAGATGAAGAAGAATGCCAAAAATTGATAAAAAAATATTTAAATAAAGAAAATTGTACTTATCATCAAATTAATATATTTATTAAAGTATTATTTCATCAACTGAAATTATTTTCTAATAATTACTATTTAATGGCTGAGACTTTGAATGCTGGAGAAATAGATAATATAATAAGAGAGAATTTAGTCAGAGCCTTCTTAAATTTAACTAAATTTTTTACAATAGGAGCATTTGATGAAATATTAACTGAGCAGAAAGGGGCTAAATTTAATTATGATGAAAATACAATTAAAAAAATATCAAATGCATTAGCTTCAAAAGAAAAAGTTATAAATTTTGAAAATTTAAAAGATAATAGTCTGATATGCATTAATGAAGATGGACAGAGTCTTACAATATTAACCAATAGTATTCCAAACACAGAAGAATATATAACTTTAGAAAATCTTTTAAATATGGGAAGAAATGTAACTGGAAAGGAAAAATTACATTTAATTGATTTTAATTCTACTATAAATGATGATACTTTTAATTTTCCTGAAGAAATCAATGAAGAAGAAAGAAAAATTCCTAATTTTAAATTTTTATATGTAATAAAAAAATATTTGTGTAGTTCAAAAAGTATAAAAGAAATGAAGGATTCTATTGGCTCTTATACTTTCACAGCAGATAATTTTTTTAAAATGATTTTAATTTTACTTAGACTTAAATCAGGAATTTCAGTTATTTTAATGGGAGAAACAGGATGCGGAAAAACAAGTTTAGTTAATACAATTTGTGATTTATGTAATTATAAATTATTAAAAAAAACAATAAATGCCGGGTGTAATGATAATGATATAGTTTCATTTATTGCAAAAAATAATTTAACTGAAGAAATTTTGAATTATGAAGAAAATGATAATGATAATGATTCTCTTGATAGTATAAGCTTATCACGCATTTCTGGGATACAGAATAATCATAATAAGAATAATGAAAATGACGAAGATAAATTAAAAGTTATATTTTTTGATGAATTAAATACTTGCAATTCTCAAGGATTGCTTACTGAAATAATGTGTAAGCATACAATTCAAGGAAAAAAAATAAAAAGCAATGTTGCTTTTATAGGAGCATGTAATCCATATAGAAAAAAAGATAATATAAAGGAAATTGAAAATACTGGTTTAATAAAAAAAGAATCAAAATTTTCAAATTTAGTATATACAGTAAATCCATTAACTCATTCTCAATTATATTATGTTTTAAATTTTGGTACTTTGAGTACTGAAGATGAAAAAAAATATGTGGAAAATATTTCTGAATATGAATTGATGAAAATTATTAATGATAGAGAACTTATGAATATTATTTTTCCATTTTTTGTAAATTCTTTTATTTTTTCTCAAGAATATATTAGAAGTAAAAATGGAAAAGAATCTGTTAGTTTAAGAGAAATTAGAAAATTTTTTGTAATATACAAATTTATATTATTTGACTTCAAAAGAAAACAAAAATATATTTCAGATAAAGTTAATGATTTAAATGAAGATGAAATTAAATTAGATTATAATTTTTATAAAACAATTTTTGATGAAGAAACCATACATAAATATTCAATAACAGTTTCTATTTTTATTTGCTTTTATGTAAGATTAAATTTGGAAGAAAGAGAAGTATTTGAAACTAAAGCAAATTCTATTTTTAAAATGAGTTTTATAGAATATTCAAAAAAGTTGCAAGAAGAATTAATTAATAATATATCTTTTGAAAAGGGGATAGCTCCAAATAATATTTTAAAATTAAATTTATTTATAACTTTTATAGGAATATTAACAAAAATTGCAGTTTTCCTCGTTGGCCCTCCTGGCTGTTCAAAAACGATATGCCTAAATTTATTAAAAAAATCAATGAAAGGAATTAATTCTAAATCAAAATATTGGAAATTATATCCTCAATTATTTATAACATCTTATCAAGGTTCTTTAACAAGTACATCTAAAGGAATTAGAGAAGCCTTTAAAAGAGCAGAATTAACGTTAAAAAAATGGAAAGAAAAAAATTCAAATAAAAATGATATAAAAGGAATTGATGGAAATGATATAATTTCACTTGTTTTTATAGATGAAATAGGCTTGTGTGAATTATCTCCCTTTAATCCCCTTAAAGTCCTGCATTCTTTTCTTGAGCTTGATTATATAAATCAGGAACCTTATGGGAAAATTGCATTTGTTGGAATCTCAAATTGGAAATTAGATGCTTCTAAAATGAATCGAGGTATTTATTTAAATGTTTTTAGTCCAGAATCAAACGTAAATGAAATGATAAATACTGCTTTTGAAATTTCAAAAATATATAGTAAATATTTTATTCAAGAGGAAAAAAATAGACAATTAATAAATTATTTAGTTAAAGCGGTTTATAGATATAAAATTGGATTAAATACTATTAAAGATAAAAATAAAAATTTCCATGGAACTAGAGATTTTTATTATTTAATAAAAACTCTGGTAAGAAATCTTTTAAAAAAACAGAATACAAACTTTAATATATATGATGAAGTATTTTTTGCAATTGAATCAAATTACAATGGTCTATTTAAAAATAACGAATCTTCTGCATCAAGAGCAATAGAAACTGAATTTATTAAATTTAATCCTATAGGAACAAAAAATATTTTAAATAAATTTAATACAATGGATTTAATTAGTAATAATATTAAAGATAGTGAAAGTAGATATTTATTACTAATAACTAAATCTAATTTAAGCCAATATTTAGTTAGGCAAATTCTTAAATCACAACAAGAAGAAAGAGAGATTATTTATTATCTTGGTAGTTTATTTGAAGAAGATATATATAATGAGGCTTATTCTGCAAAAGCAATTACTCAAATAAAATATTATTTAGAAGAACCAATTATATTAGTTTTGAAGAATTTATCTACAACTTATGCTTCATTATACGACTTATTTAACCAAAGATTCAATTATTCTTTAGGGAAAAAATATACAGAAATTTCAATGAGAGATGTTACTAATCCTTCTTTGGTAAATGACTCATTAAAAATTATAATTCTTATTGATCAAAAAGCTTTGGAACGTCAAGATCCTCCTTTTATTAATAGATTCCAAAAACATATTATATCATTTGATGTATTATTAAATAAAGAAGAATTGGAAATATCAAATAAATTCTTTGGAATTAAAAATTTATTTCAAACAATTGATGGGATAAAATGCAATCCTGAAAATCAATTAATAAATTTTTATAAAGAAGAAATAAATGGTTTAATTTTTTATTGCAAATTTGAATATATTTCTCAAAAATTGACTTATGAAGATTATGAAAACTTTATCTTTACAAAGTTAGCAAAAACTTTTTCACAAGATTTAATTATGTTTTTAAATGTATATCAATTAGGATATAAAAATTTAGTCGATAAAATTAATAATTATTATCGAAATTCAATTCATTCAAATTTACAAAATTATTTAATAAATGTTAAAGAATCCAAAAATATAATATATACTTTCACTTCAATTCTGAAAAATAATTTCAAATTTGAAATAATTAATAATAAATTCGGAAAAATAATAGGTGAAGATATTTATAATATATTTGTTAAAAATATTAAATCTGAAAGATCTTTAGAAAAAGCTTTAGATGATTTTTATTTTTCTACTCAAATTGTATGCATGCTTCATTTTGAAAATGATGATTTACAAAATCTTGAATTTATTTCTAATTATATTGAGAGAAATGAAAAAAGCAAATTTAATGGAAATAATAAAATATTTGCTATTGTAGTTCATTTAAAAAGATCATTAATAGAACCATATAGAGAATTTTTTTTGACTAATTTAAGTTCATATGAGCAAAGTTTTGTAGATAATTTTGAAGGAAGAGATGAAGAAATATATGATATAATAGGAAAGACCCAAAAAGAATTATTTTATTCTTCATTAATAAATGTAGAAGAAGAATTTTTAAATAATATTTATTTTATTTTTACAACAATAGAATATATTTTTGAAGATAAAAATATTAACTCTAACCAATTTATTCAAAATAATATTAATATTCTTCTTTCTAATAATAAACTAAAAAATGATATTATTGAAAAAGTTGTAGATAAAATTTCACAGCAAGAAAAAATATATGATTCAATATTTAGAAACCAAAATTTTGATGATAAAGAATTTACATCAATGATTGTTAAAGAATTGAAGGAAAAATTTATTTTTTATTTACTTAAATTTATTGTAAATTCAGAGAAAAGTGGATTTATATATTTTCAATCACGAAATTATTCTGGATTATCAAAAGATATTTGGGAAAATTATTTATTAAAACAAGATTTTTTCTCTGAAGATATTAGTTTGACAATGCATGGAAATAAAATTAATGTATTTTCATCTAATCTTCCTTCATATAATTCAATAAAAGAAATAAGAAAGATTATTGAATTAAGAAAGAATGAATATCAAAATGAAGAAAATAAAATAAGATATTTTAATAATCCTTCTGATTTATTATATGATATAAATAATGATAAAAAGATGGATGAAAATTCTGACGAATTCATTAAAAAGCAAAAATTAATCGATGAATATTTTCTAAATTTAAATAAAAATATTAATGATTATAAATATGCAAATATTAAAGATTTGATAAATATTTATTTTGTTTTTCCTAAAGAGAATTTAGTTAATTTTTTAGTAAATATATTGAAAAAAGATGAAATATATTTATTAATTCCAAAATCCCAGTTAGAAGAAGGACTTGAATTATTATTTACGGACTATTATAGTCTATATTGTTATGAAATAATCGGAGATAAAATAAAGGAATGTGTTGAATTAATTAGATTTTTGATAAAATTAAGATTTTCATTTGATAAAGATAATCTTGAATCATACTATATTAAAAGTGTCTTATGGTTGGAAATTTATAAAGAGGAAATGATTTATATTTTAAATATTGCAAAGGAAATACTATCAATAAAACCAAATATCATCTCTTTAATTAAAGAAAAGTATCAAAATAAAGAAATTGATTATATAATTTCTCCTCACCATCCGCTATTTAAAAAGGAAATAAATTATCCATTTTTAATTTATTTGGATTCGATAAGTTTGATATTATTGAATTATATTGAAAATAAAGATTTTCATAATTTAATAGATAATTTGGACATTATTTCTAATATTAATAAGAAAGCAGAAATAATCAATTTAAATTTAAGATTATTATCAAAAGATTTCTATAGATTTAAAATTACTTACTTAATAATGGAATTACTATATAAAAAACAAGTTTTGAATGACAAGCAATTATTAGATCTATATGTAAATTCATTATTTAAAGAAAGAAAATTTATTAGAGAAAATGATATTAATAAAGCTTTCAATGAATTTAATAATCAATATGATTTATTATTTAATAATTTTAGAGGTTTTGAGGGATTTGAAAAATTAATGATTTCACTTATTGTTTCAAAATTTAAGGAGGTAAATGATGAACAATTTAGAGCAAAATTATGCTCAAAAATTAAAAATAATGATACTCTTATTAAATTTTCAACTGAATTATTTGTTCTTATATTTAGAAGATATAGAATAGAACCTTATTATCTTGAAGAAAATAATAATGAACCTGATAATCCATTTAGCGTCGATTTTAAAGATAATTTAATTTTAAAGGAAATAGATGGGGGTAAAAATGGCATTCCCAAAGCTTTAAAAGAAATTTTAAAAACAATTTTTAAATTTAATATAATTCAATATTTTAAAGATGAAATTGAAAATAAAACTGATAAAAGAGATATTATTGATATTTTACTTGGAGAAAATGCATTTAATGATTTTAAAAATGCCTATGAAAATTTAAAAAATATAATGTATAAAAAAGTTGATGATATTTATAATTTTAATATTAAAGAGCAATATTGCATTGCTTATTGTAATATTTTTTTAGAAAATTTTGTAAAATATTGCTTTGAAGAAAAAGAATATTCTTCAGGAATTAGAAATAATTTATTAGAATTTTTAAATGATAAGGAAAATGAAACACCTCTTAAAAATACAATTAAAATTGCAATTTTAAAAATAATTAAAACAAATTATGTTAAAGATCAATCTATATTTATATTCAATAAAGATATTTGGAGTAGGGATTATTATTTAGATTCTTTAATAAAAAATTATAATTTTATTTCAACAGATAATTTATTACATTTATTTTATAACGGTAAAGATGAAGAAATATTTAAAAAAATATTAGATGAAAAAATTTTAATAGATAAAAAAGGAGGATCATTTTCTAATCTAAATGAAAATAATTTCTTCAATATTTTAGATTGCTTAATAAATCAAAATATAAGTAATCTAAAATCAAGCAAAAAAATTACTTTTTATAATGCAAATTCATTCCTCCCTATTATTAAATTTGGGAATGAAGCAGATGGAACTACAAAAAAATTAATTGATTTATTTTTTGATCAAACAACTTTCAATTTAAAAATGGAACCTTTGATTGAAAAATTGAGTACTGATGATTATGAGCTTTTATTATTTAGTTACAAATTTTCCTTATCTTGTTCTTTAGCCAATAAAGAATCAATTTACTCAAAAATGTTAGAAGAAAATTGGGCAAATGATATATATGATTCATATATTCCTGGAGCAGAATTATTTTCGGATTTATTTGTTGAATCTTATTATTCTATAAATAGATTTATTGAAACTAGTAATAAAGATGGGTGTGGTGAGGGATTTTATTTATGTAATTGCGGAGAATGGTATTATAATCCTTATTGTGGTGTTCCTGTTAATATAACTTATTGCTTGAATTGTAAAAAGGAGGTAGGTGGGCTGGATGAAATTTTAACAAAAAGAGGTAAAAATCAATATGAAAAAGAAATTATTAGAATATATTATGATGAAATAAATAAGAAAAATGTAGAAGAAAGAGAAGATTTAATTTCAATATATAAAGAACAATGGTATGATTCACAATTATTAAAAGATTTTAATAAAGAAATTGAAAGTAAAATTAATAAAGACTATAAAGGAATTAATTGCAATAATTACCTTCTATTTATAAATGAAAATAAGCAAATAAGAAAATTATATCCAATATCATATAGGATTCTAAGCTTTATTATTTATTCAAATATATTATTTGATTATTTACTTGGTTTTTTATGTTTAAATGATTTAAAAGAAAAAAAAATTGTTCCTTTAAAAGAAGAAATATTTCAAGGAGAATTGGGTGCTAAAGATAATGAAGAAGAGGAAGATCTTTCTTCAGGATTATGGGATACTTATAGAATTGAAATCTTAAAAAATAGAGATAAAGATAGAAATATAAATGATATTTTTCATATTTTAAATATTAATTGGAATTGTTTAAAAAAAGAATTAGAAAAAAAAAATATTAATAATATTTATTGCTTTATGAATATAATTTTTGATGAAATAAATCAAATAATAAGAAATTCAAAAGATATGAAAACAGTTGAAGATAGAATTGAATTTGAAAATCAATTTAATGAAATAGTTAATACTCTTATTATAAATTATAATAAATTATCTGAAAATTATCTAAAAATTTGCAATATATATGAAGGAACAAGTAAAGATCCAATTTTAGGTTTCCCTCAAAATATTGAAGATACATATCCATATTTATATGATTTATTTTATATTAGAACAGTAAGTAAAGAAGGAATAATTGAAATAATAGATTCAATTGAAAAATCTAATGATTTATATCCTGCTCTATATTATTATCTTCATACCAATGAGGATGCAGTAAATTATTTACAAAATATAAATCTAATGAATGAATTTGTTCTTTTTACCATAGAAAATTATTCATATCAAATCGATAGAGAAAAGGCAAAAAATTTAAAAATGTCATCGGAAGTTAAAAATGGGAAAATTCCAATTGTTCCTTTTAATAATTTTAAATTGGCTTTTAATGATCATAATATTTATTTAAAAGAATTACAATATAATTGCATTTCTTTAAAAAGGCTCGAAAAAAAAAAATTAGATGAAGTAAGAGATCCATCTCTCCCATTATATTCATTTTTAATTGATAATGGTGATTTTTCATATGGTATGCAAATTGCAGCAATTTATCAAGATTTTTCAAAAATTCAAAATTCTTTTTTGCAAAATATTAAACCAAAAATAAATAAAAATGAAAGATTAAAGCATCTTGTAAAAAAAATGGAAGAAAAGATTCCACCTCAAAAAGCAAAAAAATGTAATATAATATCATTTAAAATTAATTCTGAAAATTATAATTCTTTTTTACAAATGCTTCTTCTTTATTCTTATAAAGATACTTATGGAAATATTAAATATGATTTAAATGCAATTGAAAATGATTTGGAATGCATTTTGCTTCCAGAAAAAAAACTATTTGATGATAATATTTATGTAATATATCAATATGAATCTTTTAGGAATAATAATTCTTCTGTTATTCCGAATTTTTGCGAAAATTTCCCCCAAATTGAATTAAATGAAAAAGAAAAGCAAGATTTATATAACTTTAGAGATAAGCAAGAATCTAATGATTCAAATAAAAAAATATTATTTTCTATTCAATTACTTATATTTTATTTGAGTGATAAAAATAATAAAGAATTAGCAAAAAATAAAACAATAAAAGAAATACTTAATGATAATTTGCTTCCTAATTTTGTTCATATGTCAGAAGAAACTATTAAATTATTTGACGAATATAATTTTTCTTTAATAAAATTATTTTCAGTATATGAATATTTCGAATTATTATGCTATGATGATTTTAAAAATAATACTAATGAAGATTATATGGAAAAGATTCCTGATGAAAAACTTAAAAAATTAAATGATCATTTTGAAATAAAAGATAATATTGGAAAGGGATATTTAATTACAAAAGTTGTATTAAGCAGTGCAGTTAGAAAATTTATATCAAGGTTTTTAAGTGGAAAAAGAAATGAACAAGAAATAAATAGCGATTTTGAATTATTTACTTATATGCAATATAGAGAAGATATCTGGAAAAAAGAAATAAGAGAAAATAGCAATTTTGATAGAGAATTGTCTGAATTAATTCAAATTAATATATTAGCTAAAAATGCTGTAGATTTATATGAAGCTTTAGGTGGAGATAAAATTTCACTTGGAAAAGAAGTTGAAAAAGAAATTGAAACAAAGGAAAAAAAAAAGCAGGAAGAAATGAAAGAAAAGGAAGAGGAAGAAAGAGTCAATATGAATAGAGGAAGAAGGAGGAGAAATCAAGATATTATATTTTAATTTTATTTACAATTAAAATAAATTAAATAAACAAGATTTTGTCACTAAAAACATTTTTTAATATTATTTAGTTTTAATTAACAATAAATTTCAATAAAATATATGAAATAAAATGGGGATTGGGGATTGGGGATTGGGGA
>JAJMZR010000016.1:0-15376 GCA_023807225.1 Epidinium caudatum
CCCAATCCCCAATCCCCATTAAATATTTTAAATAATATTAACTTTTTTTTATTACCTATCTTTTATTAAATTTTATAAGTTTTGGATTATAATTTTATTTATTGAATGGAAGACAAATTTTTATATTTTTTTATATCATATGTAAAGAAACAAAAAGAAGATGAAAGTGATATTGATATGATATTAAAGGATAAAAATGAATTAAAATGTATTTATGTAGATGAAAAATATGAAGATGAAATTTATTATTGCAATAGAATATTTAAGATTAGCAAATCAGCAGGAAAAAAAGAAAAAGGAAATAATTATTATTTTGAATTCAAAAAAAATGATGATGAATATATATTAAAATTTGATTCTAAAGGAAAAACTTTTGTATACGATGTTACTCTTGAAGTTGGGAAAAAAATGATAGATATTAGAAGAAAGATAAATCAAAATAAAGAATATTATGAAAAAATCAATTTTTTTATAAAGGCTTTGGAAAAAAATGGAGAAGAAAGTATCATTGATATTCTTTACAAAGAAACAATAGAACTATATTCAATGAAAGAAGGATTTACTTTTATGATTGAATTATTTCTAAAAGTTTATCAAAAAAAAAATCTATGCATTCAATTATTGCAAATATTTAAAAAAATAAACCAAAGCCCGAAAGACACAGAAAAAAATAAAGATAGAAAAATGCGTTTGAAAGATTATATATCAAAATTTAATTCAATTAAATCTGAAGCTGATAAAATAATAGAAAATAATAATTATAATTGTATAGAATTTTATGGGGTTTTACTTTGTTATTTAAATTATTATGATTATGAAAGTTTTATTTCTGTTGTAAATGAATTATATGATAAAAAACCAGAAGACTTATATGAAATTTTACTTATTTATAATTCCCATTTTAAACCTCAAATTAATCAAGATTTTGAATTTTTTAAAAAATTTATTCCCTATGCTATTGCAAATAAAGATTTTCCCATTTTTGAAAAAGGACTAAAATATATTCAGGATATAGAAACTTTTCTGAATGTTATAGCAAATAATAAAGAAGCAATTTTTGAAAAATATAATTATCAAAAAATAGATAGTATCATTAAATTAGATGATTTGCAATTTAAAGGAAACGAAATGAAAGATAATTCTAAAAAAAATAATGAGCAATGCAAAGAAGATATTAATTATAATGGTAAAGAAAATAAGAATATAATGAAACTGATTAAAAATATTAAATCAATAATTGAGTTTTGTAAAGATAAAAAAACATTTATAATTTATTTCACTAACAACTTTTGGAGATACATATTAAATTATTATAATGAGCCAAACCAAGAAAATATATATATTTGCTTCAAATTGAGAGAAATATTTATAGAATATCATGATTTAATATTAAATGTATTTGAGAAAGAAGATACAAAATTTACTATTAAAAAAGAAGCAATTCATTATTTTGAAAGAGATGAATTTGCATTTATATTAGACCAAATAATTAAAAAATATATTAATAATAATGAATTAAAAAATATAGAAAAATTAGCTTTTATAACACAATATAATCCTTTTTATATAGAGCCTAAATATTCTACTAAAGTTGATTGTTGCATATTTGATTATTTTGATTTAAATTCAATTGATAATGAATTTATTGAAGATTTTAGACAAATGAATTTTGAATACATTTTTAGGGGATATATTTCAGAATATATTAAAAAATTTATTGATAAAATTAAAGATATTCCAAATTTCTATACTGTAATTAAATTAATTAATATAAAAAATATGAAAAATAAGAGTATATATTTAGATTCATTAAAAAAAGGTTATGATAATATTGTAAGCAATGAAATTGGATTATTAACTGATGAAAAATTAAATGAGGCAGTCCATCTTGTAGCTAAAATAGCTATTATTAATTATTCCTATGAAGCAAAAGAGCCAAAAGAAAAAAAATTTGAATTTATAAATAAAAGAATAAATAAATTAGATAATAGATTAATTCTTTTAATTTTCATTGAAATAATAAATCTATGCTTTAAAGGAGATAAAAAAGAAGGGAATGAAGATAATATAGATGAAAACCAAAATAAAATAAAAGAAGAAGAAGGGATAGATTATAAAGAGATGAAAAATTTTATATTTGAAAATATTTCAAAGAAATTGACTAATGAAAAGGATATTGATAATTTCATAAATTTAATAGATTCTTTTGAAGGAAAAGATAAAAAAAAAGAAGAATCTATAATTGATAGAAATGAAAAAGATGGAGAAAAAAAGATAAATGAATTTGTGAAGCAATTAATGGAAAAAAATTTATTTACTAAAGATGAATTTTTTTCAAGTAGTCAAAACTTAAAAATTTTATTAATCTATAAATTATATAAAAAAGGAAAAATACAAAGAAAAGAAGAAGAATATTATGAAAATCTTATACAATTATTAGATGAAATAAAAAAAGATATTGAAGGAAATATCAGAAAATCAAAACTTGAAGAATTTTTGAAAAATGAACCATCTTTCGTAAAGCAAAGATTAAGCTTAATGAAAATAATATTAGAAGGATTTAATCCTGAAGAACAATATGATGAATTAAAAAGAAAAAATGATGAGATAAATAAAGAATTAGAAGAATT
Organism: Epidinium caudatum; assembly: GCA_023807225.1. Taxonomy (NCBI): domain Eukaryota; phylum Ciliophora; class Litostomatea; order Entodiniomorphida; family Ophryoscolecidae; genus Epidinium; species Epidinium caudatum. The sequence goes on from JAJMZR010000016.1 coordinate 2,631, forward strand.
GAAAAATTTTAAAGATAATATTATATTATATTTCAAAGATTCTCAACAGGACATAATAAAAAATATAATAGAAGTATTAAAAAATAATAAAAATAAAAGAATAATAGAATATTATGGTGGAAGAATAAGAAGTTTAATTAATGAAACAAAAGATTTAAAAGATACGGCTGATAAAATTAATAAAGTTAAAGATTTTTTACTTTTTAATGTAATATATGACAATAATACATGGAAAAATGAAAATCAAAATTTTGAAAGCTCATACGAAACATTAGAACAAATTGGGGAATATTTAAAGGATAAAATTGACATAAATGAATTAAACAATAAATACAAAAGCATTTTTAAGAAAATAAAAGAAAAAATAAGCAATAATGAAGAAGAAGCTACTAAATTTTTTGAAAAATTGAAAGATTTTTATCAAATTAGCAATACAAATTTAATTGAAGAACTAACTATATTTTTTAAAAGTAAAAAATATGAGTTAGATATAAGAAGTATTATATTCTTTTTTAAAAATTATTTTCAAAAAGATAATAAAGAATGGAATGATAAGCTACCTCCAAAAAATATTGTAGATAGATGGGAAAGTGACTATAAAAATATAAAGGAAGATTTAAATAGATTAAAAGAAAATAAAATATATGATTATCAAACTATCAGAAATTATAATAAATTATTTACATGTTTATATAATGAAAAAGAAGCTATTGATTTTTTATTTTCAAAAACAAGTGAGGAAATTCTTAAATTAAAAAATAAAATACAACCAAATGATAGATCAATTAATATAACAGATATTATTGATACTGAAAAATGTGTATCTGTTATTACTAAAATGAAAGAAATAGAAGATAATTTTAAAATATTTGAATATATCCAATCATTGGGAGAGGAGACAATTTTTCAATTTGAAAAATATTCAAAAATCTATTCATCAATTATTGAATTAGATTCAAATGATGAAAATTCTGACAATGCTTATAATAAAGTGGTTAATATTATAAGAAATGCAACATTTATTATTTTACAAGATTCAGAATATTTATTATATTATAATGAGAATAATGAGAGAGTAAGAAAGGAAGAAAATATTATAGAAGAATTAATTCATATAAAGAATCAAATTCATATTAAAAATGAAGCCGAAGATAATGAAGATGATATAATTAAATCAAAATGCAAAATATTAATTTTTTTTAAGGATACAATATCTGATTTAATATTAATTAATGAATATATGAAAATTTTAAGAAAAAATGGAAGTAGTTTACCAATAGAAATTTGTATAGATATAAATATAAAAGATGAACAACCAACTATAAAATATTATATAGGTAAAGAAAAAGAAGAAGAATGTGATTTTAAAAGAATTAGAGATTTTCTATTCGAAGCTCAAAATACATATATATCTCAATTAGGTTCAATATATAAAGAAAAATCTAATTTAAGATTTTTATATGGGAAGCAATTTAGAAGTATGATGAAACATTTAGAAGAAAATTATAACATAGATTCATTTTTAAGATATATTATAAATAATTCAGATAATAATAAACCTATTAATGAAGGATATAAAACTGTAATAAGACAAGTAAATGATTATATCAAAAGACATGATTTATATAACAGAAATTCATTGGATAGTATTTCAACATATATAACTAGTTTATTTGAAAGCAATAATAAAACATTAGAAGATCACTATACAAAAATAAAAATAATACCTAAAGGTTTTAAAGGAATATATTTACTTGAATGTGAAAATAAATCAATGGAAGAAGATATAATAAATTTATTTTGGGATAAAATAAAATCACTACCAATTGCCCAAAATGTATTAATTACAAATAAAGAAACTTCTTCTGAAGAAATTCAAGCTTTTTTCCATAGAGCTATATTATGCAATTATAATACTTTATTTGTTGTTGAACTAAATGATTCTTTTACTGAATTTCAACAAAATATAATGATTGATTATATAGATAATTTATTATCTTATAAAAAAAATCAATATAATGAAGAAACAAAAAAAAACACTGACAAAATATCAACCAATGAATATTTAGATTCATGTTTAGCTTTTATTTATGATAGTAATAAAAATAAAAATATTACTCCACTTGTAAAAGAAATCAAAAAATATATCAATCAAGAGGAAGATAAAAGACATATATACATAGATGAAGAGCATATAAACCAGGATGAAGAAATAGAAAGAGCTCCTGAAGAAGAATATCTGAGAGTAAGAAGGAAATCATTAATTAGGACCATTACTGCTGCAAAATTGAATATTTCATCTCAAGTTAAGTGTAATGATATAGGATTAAACAATATATTGGTTATGACATCTGACATTTGTGGCTTAGGGAAATCAGAAAAGATAAAAAAAATGATAAAAGAGAAGAATAAAATATATTTTCATTTTCCTTTGGGAGGAATATTAACTAAAAGTATAATTTATAATAAATTAGAAAAAATAATAAATGAAATAGATATTGAAATAAAAAAAAATAATAAAAAATATTTGGATATAGCCATTCATTTAGATTTAACAGAATCTGAAGAAACATGTATAATAAATGAATTCTTTTTTTCATTTCTTATTACTAGATTTTATGCTAATAATGAAAATGTTATATATATTCCAAAAGATATTCATATTTATATTGAAGTACCGAATTGTTTCGAAAATTATTTATCAAAATTTAGTTTATTAAAAATATTCAATAGAGAAAATATTACTTTTGAAAATATGCCACCATTTAATTACTCAGAAGAAATAATTAATATTTTTGGAAAAATATTAGGAATTAGATCAATTGAGGGGATGAAGGATTTTGTCAAAAAATATATTGGTATTCCAAAATATTCTTATCATCAAGTAAATATATTTGTTAAACTTTTTATATCACATTATAGTAATTTTAAATTAAAATTGCAATTCATAGAAAAAGGGAAAGATGTAACTGTAAAAAGTATTCAAGATTTTGCTAATTTTTCACATTATTTCACAAACGGAGCATTTGCCCAATTATTAACAGGAATCAAAAAAATAAATAGTAAAAATATTATAGATATATTATCAGATATATATGAAAATGATTTAAAAAATATAATACTTCCATCTGCAATTAAAGAAAGAAGGCTGAAAGATAAATTAAATGTTCCTGTTAAAGATTTAAATGAATTAGAAAGTTCAGAAGAATATTTAAAAAGATTTATAGAAATATTAGAACTTCCTTATGAAATAAAAACTTTATTACCTATAATAGAAGAAAAGAATAATAATTATGTAATAACAATTGATAATTTTAAAAAAATGATTTTATTAATATATAGAATAAAAGCAAATATTCCAGTGATTATAATGGGAGAAACAGGTTGTGGAAAAACTTCTTTAATCATAAAATTAAATCAAATTGTAAATGGTGATGAAACTACACTTAAAATAATTAATATACATCCTGGAATTACTGATGAAATATTATGTGAAAAAATGGAAGAAGCAAATAATGAAGTAAAAGTATTAAAAGAAAAAGGAAAAGAACTATGGGTATTTTTTGATGATATAAATAATTGTTTATCTCTAACACTTTTAAAAGAAATATTTATTAATAGAAATTATAATGGAAAAAAAATTAGTGATAATATTAAACTAATTGGAGCTTGTAATCCTTATAGAAAAAGAAAAAGAAATAAAGAAAAAAGTAATTTAGGAATGTCAGATGATAATGATAATGATAATAAATTAGTATATTCTGTTCATCCTCTTCCACAATCTTTGTTATATTATGTCCTTAGTTTCGGAATTATTGATAAAATTGATGAAAAAAAATACATAAATAGTTTTATAGAAAAATTATTCACAGAAGAAGAAAAAAAATTACATGAAAGAACAAGAGATGCAATTTCACAATGCCATATATATTTAAGAGATAAATTTGACCCTTCAATAGTTTCATTAAGAGATATAATAAGATTTACAAAATGTATTGTATTTTTCCAAAATTATTTTACAATTAAAAGTGGATATGAATTTAAAATTAAAATAAATAATAATTATAAAATTATTAATAAAAAAAATATTAAATTAAGGAGTATTATATGCTCAATTTATTCATGTTATTATATTAGATTACCAAACCAGGAAATAAGATTTAATTTTGAAACTAAATTAAGAGATATATTATTGAATATAGTAAATAATGATATAAATATAGATAGAAAAGGATGTAGTTTAATGGACCAAATAAAAAATAAAAGTTTAAAAAATGAGATTGAAATGAGTAAAGAAAAAATAAATCAGTTTAGTGATTTTCTGAATATTGAACAAAATTATTTAATAAATCAAATTGAATTAGAAAATGGAATAGGTAAAAATGCTTTATTAAAAGAAAATGTATTTTTATTATTTTTATCTGTAATAACTAATATCCCACTTATTATAACAGGAAAACCAAGCACAGGTAAGAGTCTTAGTGTTCAATTAATATATAAATCAATGAGGGGAAAATATTCTAAAAATACATTTTTCAAAAAATTTCCCCAAATATTTCAAACTTTTTTTCAAGGTTCAGAATCTACTCAATCAGAAGATGTTCAAAAATTATTTGATAATGCAGGAACAAAATTAAAAAATTTAAAAGAAAAAAGGAAAAAAGAAGATTTACCCATATTTATGGTCTTATTTGATGAATTAGGATTAGCTGGAAAGTCTCAAAGTAATCCACTTAAAGTATTATATGAAAAAATTGAATATATAGGTAAAGAAGAAGGGCTGAGCTTTGTTGGTATAAGTAATTATTCATTAGATGAATCAAAAATTAATAGAGCTTTGGTTTTGTCTGTTCAAGATTTAGACCCAAAATTAGAGGATTTAATTGAGACTTCACAAAATATTGTTGAAAGTATTTCTGATAGATTAAAAAAAGAAACAATTTTTAGAATAATAGCTAAAACTTATTTTAGATATAAACAAATTTTACAATTAATCAAAGAATTAGTAGTATATAAGCAATTTGTTGAAAATGAAAAAACAAAATCAAAAGTTAAAAATTCTCCAGGTAATAACCCAGAGTCATCAAATAATGCTCAAACAACAATTGAAAGTTTAAAAAAACCTGAGGAAAGGGAAAGGAGACAATTTGGAGAGATTAAAAGACTAAAAGATTTTATTGATTTATTGAAAAAAGATGAAAAAGTGAGAAAAGACTTTCATGGAAATAATGATTTTTATAAATTAATTAGAGGGATTGCAATTGACCTAAAATCAGGAGAATTTACTGACAATGAAAAAATAGGAATAATTATAAAAAATATTGAAAGAAATTTCGGAGGTATAGAATATGAATTAGATTTAGATTTAAAAATAGTTTTAAATGATATAGAAGATGATATTAAATTAATTAAAAAAATTTTATTAGATTATGAATTATATAAAGAAAATAAAAAAGTAAAATTAAGTTCAGTTTTTTTATTTAAAAAATTATATAATTTAGAATGTGAAGAAGAAAAAATTCCAAAAAATAATTTAAAAATAGGTAAAGAAAAACTAAATGACTATAATTTAAATAAGTGCATTAATGATAATATCAAAGATGTTAGAAGTCGATATTTATTATTAGAAATAGAACCATCTTTAAGTTCATTAATATATCATAATATTAAATTGCAAACAATAAAAGATATCACATTATATGAAGGAAGCCCTTTTCCAGATGATAACAATAAAGAATACAGATTTAAGATAATAAATAAAATAAAAGAAAATGCAAAAGAAGATAAATTAATTATAATAGAAAATTTAAATCAAATTCATCCTTTTTTATTCGATTTATATAATATGAATTATATAATAAAAGAAAATAAAAAATTTGTTAGAATATGTTTGGAAAATTTTAATGATCAAATGACTTTAGTAAATGAGAAATTCAGAGTTATAATATTATTAGATAAAAGGCTTGCAAATAAGTGCAATTTAGCCTTTTTAAACAGACTTGAAAAAATGGTTTTATCTTTTGATAAATTATTAGATAATGAATTAAAAATACTATCTAACAATTTAATAAATGAATTTAAATTAAAAACTACAATTAATAAATATAATGATATCAAATATTCACTTAAAGATTTATTAATTAATTGTCGAGATGAAGATATTCAAGCATTAATTTATTATTTTAGTAAAGAATCACAAAAGATAGACAATGAAGATATTGAAGACCAAGAAGAAAATAAGTTAGATGAAAAAAAGATAAGAGATAATGTTATTAATAAGATTTATAAGATGTTGCCCCAAGATATCTTTTGTATTTTAAGAGAAAATAATGTTATTAGAAAATATTATAGTTCTAACCCTATCTTTTGTAATTATAATGATTATGTAAATTCTGAAGATTCTAAAAAATATAAAATTTCAATTATATATACTTTTACTAGCATAGCTAATATAGTTGAAGGATTTAATAAAGGAATGAGCTTCATGGTTTCTGAAATAAGAAGTGAAGATGGATTAAAACGTTTAATAGATGAAATAAAAAATAAAAATGATTACAATAAATATAAAAAGGAATATAATATATGTATTAATTTCGAGCAATCAAATTCAAAAAAAATTAAATTTATAAGTAATTTTATATTAGAAAATTTCAAAGATGATGATTATCATTATATATTTATAATACATATAAACAGAAATTTCAACAAAAAAAATAATGAAAGAATTTATTCTTTACCAGATATTAATCCATCTATCAATCAAATGTTTATTGATAATTTAAATGGGAATAACAAAATATTATTAAAAGATTTGCTGACTAAAGATATTAAACAAATTTTGAATGATTATAAAGAAGATATGCAATTAAATGAAGAATTTAATAAGACATTCATAAATACTTTAGATAAAGAATTAAGTGAGAAAGATTACGAAGATAATATTATTGAAAATTATATTTTTGAAGCACAAAACTATATGAATGAAGAAGAAACAATTAAAGATAAAATAATAGAGGTAGCATATAAATTAATTGATAATAATAAAGAGGAGGAAATAAATTGCATAGATATAATTGATAAGCTTTATACAGAGAATATTAATATATATACCATTGATATAGCTTCTTATTTAATAGAATATATAAAAGATATTTTTAATGAATATATTACAAAAATATTATTAAAATTAGAAGATAATAATGTATTAACAACTTTGATAGAATTAAAAAGAAAAGATTTCAAAGAAATAGACATAAGTATAGCTGAAGAAATAACAAAGACATATTTAGATGAAATAGCTATAGGAAAAAATGAAAAAAAGCCAGAAACAAAATTTTTATTTAATTATATTGTTCCTGGACTATATAATTTTTATAGAGATTTATCTAAGTATATAAAGAAATATATCATTTCAAATTACTTTAATAATGAAAAAAAACTAAGAGAAGGTCCAAAAGCCGATGCCGAGGAAAAAAAGAAATTTCATGATATGGAAGATTCTTTATTAGATAATATAAATAATTATATTGATACATATATTACTAACAATAAAATTGTCTTTGAAATATTAAATAAAATTCCATTTGATTTAATATTTAAAGATTATTTCACTTTTTTCCTACAAAATTATAAAAAAATTAATTATTTTTATGATAAAGATGAGATATATCTTAAATTACTAGAATTATTATTAAAATTAAGATTTAAAGAAGAAAAAAACTTAAATGGTTTATTAATGAAAATGATATGGATAGAATCAAATGCTAATTATATTTTAAATATATTCAAAATAATTGAATATGCAATACCTATTTTTAAAGATAGTAATAAATTTTATATTAAGATTGAGGAATTAATATTTAAAAATGGAAATAAAATAAAGTATATTTCAAATGAAAATAAAAATCAAGAGAATGCTAAGGAAGTCAACGAATGCTTTTATATTTTGTTAGCTAGTATATGTTATAGTATAATATCAGATGAAATTGAATTAACTTTATCAGTTAATAATAAAATTAAACATTCGATAGAAGTTAAAGAATATTACTATATAATAAAAAATATAAATAAAATTCTCCAAATTTTAAACGATGATTTAAATATAAAATTAAATGAAATGTATATTATTGATGAATTAATAAAAATAATTGAAATATTCAGCAAAAAAGAAAATATTGAAAAAATAAATGATATTAAAAATCTAATGAGAGAAAATGCTTTTATTATTCAAAAATATAATAATAATGAAGTTAAATTAAGCGATGAACTAGTTAATAATTTTGAGGAAATATATAATTCAATAATTAAAGATGAAGTTATAGGTAAAAATGAAAAAGATTATTTTTATGATAAAATAAGATATATACTTTTAAAAGAAATTAAAAAAATACCTTATATTGATTACCGTTATAAAATAATGGAAAAATTATTAGAATCAAATGAAATGATAAGAAAATCAAATGATATATTCCAATTATTATTGAAAGATTATATAAAAAAAGATTATAAATTAAGTAGGAATAACATATTAGATGGGGATGATGATATAATAGAATTATTAGACAAAACAGTTAATAACAATTATACTTTAGGACAAACATTATTATATTTCTTTGAAAAAAATGCATTGAATTATTTGGATAATATTCTAAATAGTAAAAAAGAAATTATAAATGATAAAATAAAAGAAACAATGATTATAAAATTAGAAGATGAACCTCTTGATATTTTAAAAGATTGTTTTGAAGTTTTGAATTTTTATAATTTTGAACCAAAAAAATTAGATTCGAAATTAAAAGAAATAGGCAAACTATATTGTTTAGGTTATATCAAATCATATTTGCATACTTTTGTTAAAACATTTGAAGATGAAAAACCTAAGTTTAATGATCCTAATAAAATAATAAATGTTATTAATGGAGATAATCCAATATATAAAATGATAAGAATTTATATTTATAAAATACTTTCTTATAATTTTGGGATATATGTTTTTATTAATAAAAAGATGATTGAAAAATATAGATTGAATGATTATAGAAATTTTAAAGAATTTATTCAAGTAGAGAAATTAAATAATATATATAGAATAGAGAATCAAATTAGATCATTGAAAGATGATTATTATGAACAGTCTAAAAAAGCTATAGAAAAATATCTAAAAAATGGATTTAAGAACCCAATAAGAAAAAATGATTTTGATATTGAAGAATTTAGTTTAGATAATTTTTATATTATATCATATAATTTGGTATTATCAAATTTACAAGTGGAAAATTCAGAATATAATCCAAACTTTTTTAAAAATATTTGCGAACCTTTATTTAAAGAAGATAAATTATTATTCAGAGCTATTGAATTATTCTTTAATCCAATAAAATATAAAGCTATTAAAGAAAATTATAAAATTGATGCTAAAAATATTAAAGCTATTTTATTTGGATATAGATATTGTTTAAATGAATTATCATTTAAAAAATCAAATGGAATTTATTATGTTTTATATGAAATTAATAATTATAAAAATTATTTGAAAGAACAATATTATCCTGGTAATGATAGTAAACCTAATAGTGTATATTCTAGCATAATCAATCATTTTAAAACAAAACCAAATGAAGGATGCTATGTTTGTTTATGCAAAAAGGGTGGACATTATCATTCGGTTATATCTGGCTTCCCAGGATTTAAACAATTAAATATGACCTGCCCAAAATGCTCACAAAAAATAGGGGCAACTCAAAAAGAATCATCTAAGACAGAAATAATAATTGTTAAAAGGGATGATTATTATAGAATATTTAAAGATGAAAAAGAAATTGAAGAAATAAAAAAAGATAAAGATGCCAGTAATAAATTGGCATCAATTAATTATATGACTTTCGACGAATATAAGAAAAAATTTACTAATAATGAAAACGAAAAAGGAATATTGATAAATAATGATAAATATTATTTTAAAAACGACAAGAAAATTATTAGAAATTTAAGTCAAATTTCATTTAGAATATTAAATTATATTTTATTTTCACATTTATTCTTTGCAAATTTAATAACGAATAAAAAAGATGATTTTAAAAAATATTTACCTAATATGTCTTGGGCAGAAACATTAAATGAATGCTGGAATGGAATAAAAAAAGAATTAGCAAAAGAAAATATAGATTCAATTGAAAAATTTATGTCTTATATTTTTAGTGATTTGTTCCCGATATTAAATAAAGAAGAAAAAATAGATAATTATGAATCGCTTATTAAATTTGAAGATAAATTAGAATCAAATATTCAAAATATAATTAAAAAATATAAAGAAGATAGTAACAAGAATAATATAATAAAGGATAACCAAGATAAAACTTCTGCTTTTAATTTATTAAAAGAAAAATATACTAGCTTAGATTATAACAAAGAAGAATTTCCTTTTTTTGAATATTTTTATTACACAGATTATTTAAATGAAAAATATATAACTGAAAATTTAGATCAGATAAATGAAAATAAATATCCTTTACTAAAATATTACTTAGATTCAAAAAATAATCGAACTGAAAATAATAGTTATTCATTTGATAATCTAAATTTATTTAATAGTTTATTAAATCTAATTAATGAAACATATTATAATAAAATATCAAGAGAATATGCTGAAAAGAAAAAATTAAAAGAAGAAGATATATATGCTAATAATAAGGATTTAATTGATAAATTTATTACTTTTTATAATGATTTAAAAAAGAAATATAGAGTTAAATTAAGCATTGATAATCCTTTAAGTGATTTTCTTTTAGATGGGAACACTAAATTTGGAATAAATTATAAAAATATATATAAAAAATTTGCCAAAGAACAAAATGAGAAAATGGAAAATTTATTAGATAAGAAAATTAAAAATGGAATATTTGATATAAATTGCAAAAATAGAATTAATATACAGCAAATAAATGAAAAAGAATTATTTACATTAAGTTTCCCAAAACAAATTTCATTTATTGACATAATATTTAATTCTTCTTATAGAAGAATTTTAGATAGTGAAACAAGAAGTAATGAATTGTATAAGGAATATAGAATTGAATATAATCTAATTGAAGAAAAGATGACAGAATTATTATTGAAAAATAAAAAATTATTAAATGATGAAGTTTCTGAGTTTTCCTATAAAAATGAAATATTTTCTTCTAAAGTTACCAATTTAATTACTTTGTTAAAAGAAAGATATAAAACAAAAAATCTTATTATAAATGATAAAGAAGCCATTTATAAATTTTATGAAGATAATAAAAATAATTTACCTTTATGCAAAAATATAATTAAAGATTTTATAGAATTAATTAAATATTTATTAGGAATAAAAAAAGAAAATAATGAGAAAACAAAAGAAATGAATAAAATAAATGATATTGATATAAAAGGGGAAAGTAAGATATATGAGGTAGTTGTAAAATTAAAGGACACTTTTTCAAATAATTTCATAAAATTATTCGAAAATAATGATGGGCTTACAATTGATAAATTATCTGAAATTTTCTTATATTACTTAAAATTGATTTTTGAATTGGTAAAAGATAATTTAAAGGATTATCAAAATGAATTAGATAACAAATCAAAAGAATTAATAAAAGATTATTATAAAAATGAACATCTTATAACTAAAAAAGATTTCTCTTGTGCAATTAGATTATTCACAACTTTAGTATTATTTTTTGAAGAAGATAAAGAAAATAAAATAAAATTGAATAAATATAATGTAGTAAAATTCTTAAAAGCATCAGATTTATGGAATAGTAATATATATAATAATAAGGAATTTAATAAAAATTTAAATGAATTAAAATTGTTAAATCCTCAAATTAACCAAATTATTTCAGTATATGAAGCTTTAGGAAAAGATATTGAACCCAATTTTGTTAAAGATGTTCTAAAGGAAAAAGAAAAAAATGAAAAAGTTATTGAAGAAAAGCCTAATAGCCAAGATGATGATGATAAAGATGAAGAAGATATTTTTTCTTTAAAAAAAAAAGATAATGATGATGAGGATGATGAATTAAATAGAGAAAGAGAATATAATTCATTTTTTTAAATATTAATATTTATTTAATAAAAATTTTAATATTTATTTAAAAATAATTATTTTTTAAATAGAATTATTATTTTTTATTAATAATTAAATGGGGATTGGGGATAATTAAAATTAATGAAGCCAATTCTAATCAATAAAATTATCATATATGCCTTCAAATGGCTATTTATTGCGCTCAGTTCCAACATCATCCAAATCATTATGTTTTCCTCCTTTTCCCCAATATTTTTGTCCATTAGCTACATGTGTAAATGAAGGTTTATAATTTTCCAAAAAGAATCGGAAAGAACTGGTTCACCTCAACATTGGTAAATAATAGATTTGTTTCATCAGGCAAAAATAATGCTGATTTAATTATTTTATGCCTTTATGATTCTATTCTTGATGAAATAATATTTATAATTTTTGTCTATCAATATTATTTGTTGTAAAAAAAATTATCAATTAGAATAATCATTATAAGATATAATATTTTTTAAATACCTAATTATACTACAATCATTTAGTATCAGGGAAAAACTCCAAATAGTGATGAATTTAATGCTGATCAAGAAGATATTCTTTAATTTTTTTAAATTTATTATTTATTTATTTATTTTAAATTTTTTAATTATAATATCATGGGTATTGGGGATTGGGGATTGGGGATTGGGGATGGGGGATTGGG
>JAJMZR010000017.1:0-15330 GCA_023807225.1 Epidinium caudatum
CCCAATCCCCAATCCCCCAACCCCAAAACCCCAAACCCAAACCCCCATCCCCCATTTGTGATATGTTTTATATTTAAATATTAAAAAAAAATAAAAATAATAATAATTTAATTTTTTAAAGTTAATTTTTTTCTATATTAATATAGTTTTATATAAATAATATAAAATTTATTTATTTTGTTCATTTGCATTTTCATTTTTATCATCACTTGGAATTTCAGTTTCTCATTGACTATGCTCATTATTAGTGTTTATATTAATTGCATTATCATTATTTTGAGCATTTCCATTGTTATTAGTATTATTATCATTGTTATTTTCACCTTCAAATAAATTATATAATTTCCAGCAATGTCCAACCAAAATTTCTTGTTTGAAAATTGTATCGATTTCCTGCGTAAATATTTTATTTTTAAGTAAATTATTATTCCATAAGTCTTCTCTTTTTATATACATTTTTAATTTTAGATCTGATTTCATATCAATATCTTGGCGGGCTCCTGCAATTGATCTTGATATTAATTTTCTTAAAGCTGTGGTGAAATTTTTTTTATTTATTTTCTTGCATTGGTTAATGCTATTTAATATATATTGTTTAGTATTGTCATTGATTTCTAGTTGATAATTTGAAGGAATATGCTTCTTAATTTGGTTCCAACACAAATCTTCAAAATATTCAAAAAATGACACTAACGAATTAATTGTGAAAGAATTTTTATCATTATAATTATCATCCATTAATTTGATAATATCTTCATTAAGTATAATATATTTTGGAAGTTTTTTGATGATGTCATAAAGTAAATAATTTTGGTCATAATTTTCTTTGATGATTTCATTCATCAGTATCTGCAAAGAAGAAAATATATCATTGTAAACTCGATAATTTTTATTTTCCTTCAGATTATTAATGCAATTCCTTTCTTTTTCATTTAATTCTCTTTGTTGATATTTATTACCATACTCAATTAAAATATTACTATTTCCTCTTCTGAAACCTTCATATAAGTATGTAACAAAATTAATTTTACCTTTTTTGAACCTTTTTAATCCGGGCAATATTATTTTTCCCAATTCTTCTTCAATTAAATCATAGTTATATATTATATCATTATACTTTGTGTAATTTATTATATCATTCTTGTCATCGAAAATATTCCTCATAGAACTTGATAATATTAAATTATAAAAAATTTTTTTTGTATTATCATTTATATTTATTATTTCGTCTTCAGTTGCATCTTGTATGTTTATTTCTTTTTCTAATTGATATATATAACTATTTAAAATTCCATTATCATTGCTTTTGGAAATTATTTCTTCTAAAAATAGATTTTGCCATTCAATCATATTTTCATATACTGAAACTAAAAACAAGCCTCCATCTTTATCATCATCATCAACTAAGAAATTAGATATTGGGCTATCAATGCTTAATTCTAATGGATTTTCTACTTTTGATTTTATTTGGTTCAAACTTTTAATAAAAGGATTTATATATTTATTTATAAAAACATTCTTATCATTTATTGATGCATTATATATTTTATTGAAGTTATTCATAATGAATGGCAATCCATCTGAAAGTTTTGTTTTTTTAGCATCATCTCTACTGATTTTATAAGAATAAAGTTTTAATAATAAATTTGCAAATTTATTTATATTATTCAAATTATTGACCAACATTGCATTTTTAGTTAAATCATTTTCTTCATTAATTAATAAATTAATCAAAGCATATTTTCTTTGGTTATCACTACATGAATTGAATTTTTGAACAAATGAATTAAAATCTTGAATATTTGGTGTATAAAAGTATTGAATGTTAGGATATGTACTTTGAGGATATATTGATGACTCATAATTAGTTTGAATTATTTCTTTGATACTTTGTGGATTGTAATTTAAAATCTCATCTTGCAAACTATGATAATCGTTATTCAATTGATTTATTTTATCACTGTCAGAAATTTTGTCTAAAATAAAATTATTAATAGTTTCTTCGAATGTGATTAATTTTTCTTGAGTATCAACTGAATCTAAGGAATTCATATATTCTATTATTTTATCAAAAATCATATTTATAAAAATTTGTGCATTTTCAATACCTTTTTCATTTAAAGCATTATTAAGCAATTCCCATGCTTTTTTAATTACTCCAAATAAAGTATTTGGGGATAAATTTTCTATTAAAAATGGTTTTATTTGTTCCTTATTAAGATTCTTTAATATATAAGCTGTCAATAAATATGAGTATAAAATGAAATTTAAAAATCTCAAAGTTATTATATTCAGATTACTATAAGATTCGTTTAGTTTAAACTTTCCTTTTAATTGATTATAAGATTCCATAAATTCATCCATTATTGGATATAAACCAGGAATAAAATTATTTTTTAGAAATTTGTTAGCATTTTTTTTTAATAATTCATTAAAAAAACAATTCTCTTGATTCATTTGTATATTCAAAATAAATCTAAGTGAATATAATAATATTTCAAAATCTTCTTTTATTAAAGACGTATCTGATAAATTATTAATAATATTATTCTCAAGTAATTCATTATTTAATAAATATTCATAAATTTTTTTTCCTTCATTTCCAAGTTTAATTCTATCCTTTGTTAAATTATATATATTTTTCATTTTATTAATAATAATATCTTTATTATTTCCATATAAATTAGAAATAACTTTATCAACCAAAACACAATAAAATAAGTCGAAATTTGTGTTTATTTTATCAAAATTTAATTCAATAACATTTTTATCATGTTGAATGAAAAATATGATTGTATTGTAATTTTTTATGTAATTTTCTAAACTTTTATTAGTTAAGAAGATTTCCTTGAAAATGCATTTGTCATTATCTACTTTTAATAATTCATCTGATAATTCATTGTATATAGGAATATTTTTTGAGCTAAAATTAAAACTCTTAAATTCTTCAAAATTTTGGAATTTTTTTGAATATAATCTCCAAATATAAATAATGATAATATTTCTCATATATTTACTAGATTCATCTTTGAGGTTGAATATGTCATTAATTTGAGCAAAATTACATTTATCAAAATGATTGTAATTAATTTCTACATAATAATAATAATATGTTTTAATATATGCAATTGCATACAATTTTAATAAGTTATTTTTCTCTTTATTTATAATATCCTCAATATTAATATTTGAATTATTATTATTATTACTATTAGTTTCACTACCATTATTATTATTTGTATTATCATTATTATTATTGGGATTTGTATTATCATTTATATTTTCATTATTGGTATTATTATTGTTGTTGTTATTATCATTCATATCTTTAATATATTTGTATAAATAATTAATAGCTTTTTTTAAATATTCTAATGAAACATCTAATAATAATTCTTGGCATGTTTTTGCTGTATATATATTATTATTATTATTAAGAATAGACATAAAATATGATTGGCATTGAGTTTCAAAAGTAAATAATAATAGTTCATTAAATTCTTTTGAAATTATAGAGTTATATTGATTTATTAGATTTTTATATTTAAAAAGCTTTTGATTATCTTCTAAATTCATAAAATTTTTAATTAAAACTGTTTTATTTTCTGTTGGATTATTTTCATTAAATATTTCAGGTTTCATATCTTTTAATGTCTCAGACAAAAATACTTTTGATTTTTTAATTAACAATGGATTTTTGAAGAAACTTTCTATTAATTTTATTTTTGTTTCTTCATCACAAATTAATTTATATTGTAATCTGAAAATAAAAAACAATAAATTAGAATATTCTTCTCCTTTTTGTATAAATGTTTTATCCAATATTTTGTTTAAACTTAAAATATTGTTGTAACAATTATTGTAATCCCTATTATATAATAATTTAGATTGTTCCAATAAATTATTCATTATATTTTTATAATTATTAATGAATTGTTCATAATTTTTAATTTTAGAAGATTCTTCAATTTTTATAATTGCTGCTAAATTACCTAATTCTTTACTATATAAATTGAATTTATTATTAAATTTTTGTAAATTTGCTTCAATCAAAGTAAAAATGGTAAAGAATTTATGAAATTTGTTTTTATCTTCATCAATTAAATTAACACTGTGTAGTAAAATTGCTCTAGATAAAGATTCAATAATATTAAAGAAACTTATATTAACTTTTTTAGTATATTCTTTATTTCTATCTGATATTTCATATTTAATTATATTTCCATTTAATATTTCGCATATCTTGTCTTCAATATTTACCCCAAATTTTTTAATATCAATAAATGTATTAAAGAGATTTTTTAAATCATTTTTGTATCCTTGTGTAAAAAGAATTATTTTAATGAATTCATCAATTGTATTATTAAAATTATAATTAGCGTTATTATCTTCTCCTAATTTAACTTTTATTATAATTTTTAAAAAGTTATTCACACTTTTATTATATTTGTAGTCAATTTCACCTTTTTCTAACAATATTATAATAAAATACTTTAAATAATCTTCTAATAGATTTTTTTTGAAAACATCATAATTTTGAATATTTTGGAAAAATTCATTTTTATTTATTTCAATTTTTATATTTCTTTCTAATCTTTCTAATATCTCACAAAAAACTGAGATTTCGTTTTCTTTGATATTTCTTTTTCTCATCAATTCTTCATTTTCTATATAATTAGGACAAATTTGTTCATTAATATAATTTATTATTTTATCTAAATAAATTGTACTTTCAGGGATCGATAATCCATTATATATTGAAATCATATTTGCTTTAATTTCCAATTTTAATTGTTGATCAAATTTAAAGCTTACCTTATTGAACTCAGAATTTATTAATTCTTCAAAATAATAATCTTTTAACAAATTATTTAAATTATCTTCATTTAAAATTGGTATTAATATATTTTTACTCAAAATATCATAAATAATATTAAATAAAAATTTATTAAAATTAGCTTTTAATTGACTATCAATTACTTCTATGAAATCCACTTCAAATACTTCATTTATTTCTGATGTAAATATTATATTTATTATATCTTTAATTGATTTTCCTTGCTCTTTTAAATTTTTGAGAATAAGATTTTTTAATTTTTTATTATTGATTATTTTATCTTTGATTACTAATGAAAAATTATCCGAATTTAAATCTTCTGTTTGATATAATATTTTATAATTTAAGTAACTTAATATTTTATATAAATTGTTATCCAAAAAATCTTCATTTATATATTTAAGGAAGTTTAGAGTAAAATTGTCTGCTTCATTTGATATTATTTCACAAAAATCCATATTTTTTTTTCCATTTAAATTATCAATGAATATCTGATAATATTTATCATTAAAAAATGTTATTAAATCAGAATTTATTTTCTTATTTTCTAAAGATTTTTTATGTCTTTGCATATGAATTATAAATATTATTAATTTATCTGTTTTATCTTTAATCTTATTTTTATTTTCTTCTTCATAATTATTTATTATATAATTTGCAAAATTAACTTTATAAAGATCATTTTCTACGAATTTTAATATTAATAAATTTTGATTTGAATTATAAAATTCTTTTAATAAAATAATTAAATCACTTTCTGATTTTATTGATGCAAACATTTCAGCTTTTACTGATGATTTGCTATAAGTTCCGAATTGATTATTGATGATTTGCCCTTCAGCAAATATATTTTCTGCTACTTTGCTAAAAGTATAAATAATATTCTTTTTTTTTTGTATTTTTTCAAAGAATAATTCAAAATTAACATATCTATGTTTCTTATATGCTTTTATTACTATTTCATTCATTAGATGATATTTTGACTTATAATTTGATGACAATATAGAAGCTATTATATCTTGACAAAAAGTTGGTACAATTTTATTAAAAACTTTTTCAATTAAGATTTGCTCATATTTCATAGCTACTAAATCTTCTGATATTTTTTCCTGATTTTCTATTTTATATATTAATCCCTCTATTTTATGCGGCTCACAATTTATTAATAATTTCCCTAAGTCTATTTTTAAATCTTTATTATTATTATAAGAAGAAATTATTGATAAATAATCACTAATTTTACTTGCAATATCTTTATTTTTTTCTTTGATTAACATTCTAAAATTAATTAAATGCTTTTCAAATCTATTTAAAAATGGAGGATCTAGTTTTAATTCTTGAATCTTTTGATTGTCCACAATAATAATGACATGAAAGTTTTTATTTACTTCAGAAGATATTTTAGAATATTCAAAAGCAATTCTTGCAAATTGTTTATCCCCCATACAAGTAAAATTTTGATTAAATAAATCATATAAAGAAGCATATATCATATCTAAATCTTTTAAAATTAAAATATTTTCGGTTTCCATTAAATACTTAATTTTATTCAAAATTTCTTCACTATATTTACCTGATTTTATATCTGTTTTATATATGCTTCCAACTAATTCAATATAATTATATTTTTTCTTTTCTTTATTTTTTGATTCAATGAGATATTTAATAATATCACTTCCATCATTTCCTTCTGATATTAACATTAAATAACGACTGTTTGAATCATCTAAATTCTTTTCTATGATATTTTCTAATTTTGATTCATCCTTTCCTATATTAATATTTTCAGTTGCATATATAGTTTTAAAAATATTTTTTATTCTTTTTATTGAATCTTCTAATCCATCAAAATTTCTTTCCAAGGATTCTATTCCTATTCTTACCAATATATTTTTTACTATTTTTTTATTATTTTTTTTTTCATGTTGTTCCAAAATTTTTCTTTTCTGAAGTAATTCTCTCATTGCATTCTTAATTAAATTATAAAAATCTCTATTACCATGAAAATCTCTATTCTCTTGAATACCTTCCCTATTAGACTTTATATACTCATTATAAGTTCTAGTTAAATTTATAAATAATTCTTTATATTTAGAACTGAGATCACTATTTAAAGCTTCAGCAATGGAAATAGCTGTTTCTTCCAAATCATTAATATCATAATCTGTTATGCTTAAATTTAATGTCCTATTTATTTTTGAAGCATCTAATTTCCAATTTGAAATTCCTAAAAATGGAACAGAATCTTCTTGATCTTTTTCTAACAAATAATGAATTACTTTTAGTGGGTTATTACTAGATCTTTCTGCTAAACCCATTTCATCGAAAAATACTAAATTGATAATATCATTATTCTTATTACTTTTCTGCGCCCTTATAGCTTTATCAAAAAGTTGTTCTATTCCTTCAGCTGTACTTGTTTCTGAACCCTGATAATAATATCTATATAATTTGCCTTTATCTTTAAAATATATTTTTTCTGAATATTTACCTTTCATAGTATTATATACTATTTGGAAACTCAATGATTTACTTGTGCCAGGTTTTCCAACAATTATTAATGGTATTTTATTAATTATACATATAAAAATTGTAAATAAATTTTCTTTTAATGCTCTATTAAGTGCAATTCCTTTTTTTGGATCTATAGACATTTGTCTAGTTATTTCGTTGACTTTATTTTCAGGATAATTTAAAAATTCATTATTTTGAAAATAACAATTCAGTTTTTTGGCTAATTCATGGCGCTCTTTTTTATCATTAAGTCTCAAATAATAACATAAATATAAAGCCATATTTAAACTATATTCCATTTTTTTATCAGAATCAATATTTCTCATAAAATATTCAAAAAATAATCCGAATCTTCTTATTTCTCTCATACTTACAGAAGATTTATCAAATTTCTCTCTTAGATAATCATGGCAAATAACAATACACTTTATTATGTTATTTGTAATGATTTTTAATTCAGTTTCATTAATATTATCAATGAGATGCTTTTTCTTAAAAGTTGATACTTTTTCAAAAATAGTATTACTAATATATTTTTCTTCATCTTCTTTTCTTAGTGAACCAAAATTAAAAACAAAATTCAATAAAGAATGAGGGATTGGATTAACTGTATATACCAAATTATTTAATTTATTGTCTTCTTTCATATTATAATATACTAAGCCACTTTCTTTCATTTGCTTTGTCAATAATCTATAAGGATTACAAGCAGCAATAAAAATAATATTTTCATTAATCGCCTTCCCTAAATAAGTATGATTACACATTATTTCTGTAATTAATCCTAGTGAATTGCATGTATTAATTTCATCCAGGAATATCCAAGTTAATTCATTATCTTCATTTGATTCATTTACTTCATTATTTATTTTATCTATGAAATCAACAATTTTTTTATTATTTGTCCCTGCATGTATTTGTAAAGTTTTCCATTTTGTTTTTCCTTTTCCTTTTCCATATAAAGTGGCTAATATTTCCAATAATTTGGTTTTTCCTACTCCTGTTTCCCCCATTAATATAACTGGTATTTTTGCTTCTATATTTAATAAAATTCTTACCATTTTAATATAATTATCTGAAACAAAAATATAATTTCCACATTCTTCACATAGTAATTTAATATCTTCTTCTGTCATATCGTCATGTAAAGAAAATAAAACTTGAATTTCTTGAATAAATTGTTCATGCTTTAATTTTTTATAATCAGTTAATTCGGAATCTTCCTCTGAATCAAAATTTTGTGAATTCCATAATTTATAAAGTTCTTTATATTCTTCGTTTTCTTTATCCTGAATATTTGTAATAATACTTAATGAATAACCATCTCTATTGAAAAAAACTAAACTAGGCTTAATTAATTCAAAAGAAAATATATCTTTCATTTCATTTGATAAGGAAATCAGAGCTTCTTCTTTAATTTTTTTTTCTTCATTTTTACCAAATAATTTTAGGGGCTTAACATTTTTATTTAATATAGAATCATATGGAGAACGAACAAAAACTTTAGTTAAATTAATAAAATTTTCTATGATACATATTCTTATTTTACAGATTATATCTCCTTTCCCACATTTGCATGCAACATCATAATTAAAATACATATTGACACAAAATTTTTTAAATTGAACTGATAAGATTTTAATGAAATTTATTTTTTGATAATAATTGGGATTTTCTACGTCAAAATGACTATTAATTTTTGCTTCACATTCATTTGCATTTAGTTCAATATCTTTTTCTAAATCTATATTTTTTTTTTCTATTTCTTCATTTTCATATAGCTTTAAAGTTTCTGCCACTATTGATATTGGAGAATCTTTGACTTTTTTTATATTTTCTTCCAATCTTAAAGGACATAATTTATTTATATGTGTATTTCTAAATAATGTTAATAAACTATATTTGTTTCTGAAATCTATAAAACCATTTGGAAGCTCAATTATGATATTTACATCATTTCCCAAATAAAATATTTTATCGTTTGAATCAATAAATCTAAGAATTAATAATTTGAATAATAATTCATTCATTAAATCATCATTATCTGTTTCAGATAGATCTAAATGAATATAAATTTGTTTTCCATCTTTTAATTCTAAATTAAGATTTTCTAAATTATTTATAATATAATTTCTTGTAAAAACACCTCCTAATGGTAAATAATAATATTTACCATTTTTTTCTTTTACTTTGTATTTAATTTCCGTGGTTTTACCATATCCAGCAAATTCTGAAGAATAAGATTCAGTTTCATTATATAAATTTATAGATTTGTCTGGCATTTTCAAGTAATTATTCAAAATATTTTTTTCTGGAATTAATTGTTCTATATCCTTCCGTAACCCTGAATCAGCTTTTTTAAATAAAAATAAAATATATGAATTAATAGTTCTGTTTTTTGATTCATAAAGAAATGCTAATTTCTTGATTAATTTTTGTTTTATTGATAATTCCAAGCATTCTATATTAGCAATCAAAAATAATATAGGAGCTTCACAAAATATTGCTCTATAAAAAAATGATTTTATTTTTTCAATATTAGTCTCATCATTACAAATTAACAAAGTATTAATTATTGGAATATTTCCAGTTAAATTAATATATATATTTGAAATATTTATACCTAATTGTGAATCTTCTTCTGTTATAATAATTCGATATAACCCTGGTTCTAAAGATAAATCACTTAAAATTTTATTTTTGGAATATATATCATTTAAAGTCACATTATTTAAAGTAAATATTTTTTCTAAATATATATTTATATTTTCAATGCTATTTTTACTATCATCATATTGATATGTTACATTAAAATCATTTATTTTATTAAAAGTCATAGAATTTACAAGATGTGATATATTATCTTTATTGTTTTTAGCTTTTTCATATAATTGAATAAATTGCTTACCATAGAAGGATCTCAAAAGTGGGTATTTTATATATCCTTCTTTAACTATTTTTTTAAAATCTTTTTTTATTTTTTTATATTCATCAATAATTTTTTGTAAATCTTTTTCTCTATGATTAGGATCAAATGCAATTGAATTTTCTATTTTTAATGTTAGATTTGATAAGTTAGGGTATCCAGCTTTAATTAAATTATCTAAATTATTAATTATTAGATTTATATTATCTATTAAAGTTACAAATTGAAGGGTCAATTGTTCTTTATTTATTTTATCATTTTTTCCTTCTTCAGACAAATTTGTTTTTGTAGAAGAAATTAATATTTTATTTTTTAATTCTTTTATTTGTTCTATATCAATTTCAATTTCTTTTTCTGCATGAGTTTGATTTGAATATTTTATTTTAAATGTAAAGAAATCATTATTTTCTTCTTGATATATTTCAAGAGTAGAAGACTTTAATATTTTATTTATCTTTTGAGTAGTCATCTCAGGATTTTCATTATACTGTTCAAATAATTGGATAATTTCACCATATGTACTTAAATATCCTTGTAATTTAATAATAATATCTTTCTCTGTTTTGAACTTATTTTTAAAATTATTATGAAATTGTTCATCTGTATTATTATTTTCATTAACTGTTAAGCCATTGAAAAAAGTAAATATATCTAACAAATTATCAATATCTGTAGTTTGTAATTGGGAATTTTCATTTTCATCAATGAATTCATTTAAATTTCTTATTTCTAAATTTGCTTCTTTGATTCTTCTAATAAATTCAATAGCTCGAGCTCCCTCTTTTCCAAAAAATATTTCATAAAACTTAATTAATGAATCTTCAATATTTACATCATATTGAAACTCTGATAATAATCTTATTGAATCTTTAATTTCTTCACCACTCACCCCTTTTGAACTTATTATTTTATCTTTTTCTTTTAATTTTTTAGTAAATTCTGTTTCTTGGAATTGGAAAAATTGTTTACAAGATTCAATGAAATAAATAAGACCTTGGAGCAACCTTTCAACTTTATCTTTTTTAGAAAAATTAATTAAATCGCCTAATAAATTATTTTTAATATAATTTTCTTTACCCAAACTTTCAAATTCTTTTGCTAAAAATTCAATTTCCTTTTTCAAATCATCATCATCTCTATCTTTAATTGCATTCATAATTTCAATGACATTATTTATTTCAAAAAAGGGTTCTTTTGTTTCATTTTGTTTAATTATTTTTGTCATACTATTTATAAAATCATTTTTAGATGAATCAAAAATTTCTTGTTCTGTACCTCCTTTTTGCTTTTTTTCCCTATATATTGCCATAAAAATAAAGGAATCATTATATTTTATATTTTCACTTTCTTTAACAGCTTCTTCAAAATTAAAATTATTATCTTCAATAATTTCTTTTTCATTTAATTTCAATATTTCATCTAAATTTTTTAGTTTGTGCTTTTTTAAATCTTTCTCTATTGAATCTATTATTGTTTTTTTTGAATATTGCAAGAAAGTATTGTAAAAATCTTTTATTTTTTCAATTTTTGAAAACAAATTGTTACATTTTTCTAAATCATTCTTTATTTTGTCGTAAATTGTTTTTGCTTTTTGTTCATTTCTATCATATATTAATAATATATTTTTATTATACAATAAATTATCTTCATTAATTAAATTAGTCATTCGTACATATTTAACTTTACTTTTTGATAAATCATCTTTTATTTTATTTTTTATCTTCACAGATTCCAATAAATATTTTCCATTTTTTATTTCATCTTTTTGTATCAAATTAGAACATTTTTCAAAAAACAATTTAAATAATGTATAATCTCTATTTTCTTCTTCTTGATAAAATATGTCTTCTGTCATTATTTTATATTCCATTTCATTTAATAAATATAAGCTAAAGTCATCATTTGGTGATAATAATAACAAATCTATTAAAGATTCTTCATTTTGATGTCCTTCTTTATTTTTATTTAAAAAATAATCGATAATTTTTTCCTTTAGTTTGATTACTATTTGTTTTAATTGATTATTTTTCAATAAATAAAATAAATATTTTGAAGAATACTCATAATCTGGTATTATATATAATTTTAATTCTAATTCATTTTTATCATTACATAATAATAAATTTGAATACATTTCAAATATTATTTCAGGATTATTTTCTCTGTCTAGATCAGTTATTTTCATTGGTTCTAATTTTTTAATTATCATTTGATTAAAATCTTTATCTATATTTTCTATTGAAAATAATTCAAATATATAACGAAAATCTTTAATATCTTTAATTTGCTCTAAAAATGATTCATAAAATTGCATTCTCAAAGTTATTTTTGAATGTTTATATAATTCCCATACTTTCATTTTTTTTAATTCTTGAATATTTTTCATATTATTTTTGCTAGGATCTGTTATTGAAATATTTTTAAATATTACTGTTTCCCTTATATCTTTATATTTATCATCATAATAATATATATCTTGTGAAGATAAAAAAATTATTATTTCTTCAATTGTCATATGATTAGTATTTATTAATTTTACTCCTTTTTTATGAATGTTTAAATATAAAGTTTCTGAGTTTGAAAGAATTATTCCTTTTTGCTTGCATATATTAACAATTTCTTTTAATTTGTAAAATTCATTTAATGGTTTATTGTTATATTTATTCATAAAATATTCAAGAATGTTTTCTATATCGATAATATTGTAATCATCTTTATTTTTTTTCTCCAAAATTTTAGTTAACATTTCATTAATTTTTTCAATAGTATCATCATTTTCTACTTTTGGTAAAGATAATAAATAATTAGATTTATTATAGCTAAAAGAACTTGCATTTTCTTTCACAATAGGATAAATTTTGTCATAATTATCGAAAATAAAATTTAAATATTTTGCCAATCCTTTTGATAATTTTAATATATAGTTTAATTCTAATTTTGTTTTAGAAACTGATAATAAATCATTTTGAAAATTGATGATGCTTTCTTCATTTTTAAAAAGCGAATCATAAAAATAA
The DNA here is from genome assembly GCA_023807225.1 of Epidinium caudatum. Classification (NCBI taxonomy): domain Eukaryota; phylum Ciliophora; class Litostomatea; order Entodiniomorphida; family Ophryoscolecidae; genus Epidinium; species Epidinium caudatum. The sequence continues at coordinate 13,295 of JAJMZR010000017.1, forward strand.
AAATCTTTCATAATTATTAAGTCAAGAATTGCTCTACTAAATTCTTTAGTTCTTTTTGATTCAATTAAATATGAAATATCATATAAAAAATAAATATTTACAATTTTTTGAATTAATATTGGTTTTTGAGTTTGATTAAAAAGCAGTTTATCTATTTCTTCATTTGTTATATAGCATTCCCTTGGTATTTTGTAGTATGCTATTTCAATTAATTGGATAGCATTTATTGAGAACAAGTTTAAATTGAAATCTAAACTATATTTAAGATATCTAAAAATGATTTCTGGACTTAATTTAATTTCACAAAATTGATTCACTTTAGTTATTAAACATTGCATTAAACTTGATTGAAGAGATTTTACTTTATTTTTATCTTTGTTGAAAAAGAAATTCAAAAAATATGTAAAAATTTCATTATAATTTAGAGTAAGATAGTAATAGAAAAAAACAGTATTATCATAATAATTTAAATTATTGATATAAAAATAATTGTTTGCTTTATTTATATCTATTTGAGTACTATAATTTTTGTATCCATAAAATGTATTTAATGAATATGTTACAAAAATTGTTTGAGTATTTTTATCAATAGGGACTTGAATCATTAATAATCTATAGATTCCATAATTGTTATAGACTCTTTCATCATTTATAATATTGAAATAATAATTCCAATAATTGGTAGCATGACTAAAAAAATTAAACCAACCAAAAAAAGAATTATAAATCGAATAAATTGATAAATAAGAATAATTAATATTTTGTTCATTGAGTATAAGTATAAAAAATAAATTATTTTCTGAACCTGTATTCAATGGTTGTACATTATAATTAATTAATTGAGAATAAAATATGGTTGGACTTTGTATTCCTGTTTTTGTGTCTTTTTTAATCATAGATTGTTGATTATTTTCATTAGTTGTATTTAAATTTGTTTTTGTGCTTGAAATTTTTTCTTTAAAATCTTTCAATATTTTTTTATTATCTTATTTAGTAGCATTTAGTCTTGGCCTACTATCATATATTGTTATGGATTTATATTTAACTATAACAGACAATGAAAATATTGATATTTTATTAAAAATATTTATTGCAAATGTTATTTCAACTATAGCAATATGGCTCGTTGGAGTAGCATTGGACACGGCATCAACATATGATCCATATTGGTCTGTCCAAACCCCCTTTATATATACATGTTTATTAGTCAAATATAGAAATTTAAATATAGGTAATTTACTTTATTTTGAATTAATTTTGTTTTGGGCAATAAGATTGACTTATAATTATACAAAAACATTCAATGATATATCATATATTGATTGGAGATATAAATCAATAAAAGAAAAAACAGGGAAATTATATCAAATTGTTAATTTAATTGGGATATGTTTAGTTCCAACTATAATAGTTTATGTTGCAAGCATACCATCATTTTTATTTGTTATGAAAGACTATGAATTTAATTTTATTGAAATAATTGGGTTTATAGTAATGTTTTTAAGTGTCATTATTGAAATGAAAGCTGATATTGATATTCATGAATTTAAAAGAATAAGAAAAGATAGAAAAGAAATTATTAATATAGGGCTTTGGAAATATTCAAGACATCCTAATTATTTTGGAGAAATTTGTTTTTGGTATGGAGTTGCCTTTACATATATTTTTAATGACTTTTCAAGTAATTGGTTCACTATAATTGGAGCACTTTTGAATAATGCTCTTTTTTTGGGAATTAGTATTCCTTTGGCAGAAAAAAATTTAAAAACATATAAGGAAGGATATGACGAATATAAAAAAAAAAATACAAGTATGTTAATACCTTTAAAATGCTGTTGGAATCTTTAATAGATTATTTATCTATGAATTTAATAAATAATATTAAAGGTTCTAAATTTTCCTTTAAATGGAAAATTTATATTTTAAATTTAAAGGGAATAATTATAAAAGAATTTTTTATTGTACTTAAATTCTCAATTTTGGGGATTGGGGATTGGGGATTGGGGATTGGGGATTGGGGATTGGGGATTGGGGAT